>MKEJ01070102.1:43126-52103 GCA_001753735.1 Embelia ribes | reverse complement strand
ACAAAACACCCATGCTTTGGCGCCTGGTGCAACGGCTCCTGGTGCAACAGCAAGCACCAGTTTTGGGGGGATGGTGATTTAATAGCAGTGGGCGGCAAAGTAGCTTTGTTACCTATTCCATTAGGAACCGCTGGTCCATCACATTCATGCATTTACGATTCATGTGACGGTATTGATACTTCTGAAAGGCGTTGACGGGATGGATGCAACAAAGCCAGTCTCAGATTCTGATTCGACTGAGAAGAAAAACAGGAACGCCTTAACTCAAACTATAGGGCGAACTCGATACGAGACCGATAACTGATAAAAGGCCTTCTCTCAAGCTGCGAAGCCTTAGCTCCAAGAACTCCTAAGTCGTGGATATTGCACAGCAGATGTTGAAAAGAGCGGTTGTAGATCAATAGCAGCGGATTTAGTTCAATGCCATGCGAATGCCTACTTCATGCCCTTCTCATTTGATCTCTTTCCCAAGCGTGGAAGAGGACTGATTCTATCGAAATACGTATAAGAAATAGATTCTTTACTTAAATACTGTAGGCACTTAGCTGCATTATTGGGCTTGTCTTCATTGGCATCACGCTACGCCCATGGCTTGATGTTAACTGTCCTAACTTCTCTATTCTGGGTGCTTTGGTATGCGTCTTCATTCACCTACCTTCGGAGAACAAGCTAAACTCCAAATTGTCACTGAGACCAATCTTAGTATAGAATGGAACACGATTATTAAAGAGATGCGCGGAATCGATAAAAAATTCTCGCCTTATCTTCATTCTCTATTGATTGGTCTATCGCGATGTAGAGCAATAATGAAAGAAGAGTGGGAATGTGGGCTTCCATTGGGTTGTCATCTAGCTAGGGCTATTTGAACTAGTTGAAAAAGGCTTTATTCGCCCTTCTTTTGTCGTGGGCGTGGGAAAAAAAAGACCATTCGAGAAGGTCAAGTCACCTAGTACTACTTACTTTGCAGCGCTTACTTTAATAACGACAAGGGCAGGTAGACATTTCAAGCCCCCGCACTTGGAGGCTTCCCACCCTGCTAGGGAGAGAGAGCTTGCAAAAGATAATGGAAAGAAGATTGAAGAGGAGGACGATTAAGCTGCACCCAGACAAATATCTCAATATGGGGGTTCTTAGTGGCCTCGCATAAACATCGACGGGCAATGTTAAAGGTACTCCGTGAGATTGAGGTTCCAATCGATGCGTCTCCTGAGAAAGTAATTGCTTTGCTCTCTACCACTAATCGCAGTGCTATCACATTCACTGTGATGACCGAGGGGAAAAACCACACAAAGGCACTGTATGTTACTGTTGAATGTAAAAGGATCAGGATTCCGATGGTACGATAATGGATCCGCCATTAATGTGTGTCCTTTGAGGGTGGCAAAGCGTCTAGGGTTGAGCTCTCAAAATCTGACTCCATCTACTCAGATTGTGAGGGCATACGACAACACTAAGAGGGAAGTGGCGGGAGTTTTGACTGTCTAAGCAAAAGTTGGGCCAGTGGTTGCGAATGTTGAATTCCATGTGCTAGATATCCCTGCTTCTTTGAATCTGTTACTGGGTAGGCCATGGTTACATGGTCTTTGGGTGCTTTTCCTTCTTTGTTACACCAAATGATCAAGATGCCAAGAGATGGGGGAATTCTTACTATCCATGGAGATGCTGATAGGGAGACAGCTGTATTAGAGGTGAAGGATGACAATGCAGGATTGCATCTAACCGGGTTCCAGTTTTTTAATGCTATAGAAAAGGTGCCTCTGGATTTGGATCCGTATGCAAATCATTACGTGGTTCATATGATGAAAGAGATGGAACCTTTCATTGCCTTGACTTTCTTCTTTTCTTTTAGTAATAGTGATAATGAATCAATTAGGTTCAATTCCTCGATTGATGGAACCAACCATCGGATCTTTGAAGCTAGAATTGAGAATCACCCTCTTGTATTGAGTAAGGGGATTCGGTTTTCATCAACTGGTTCAACAAGTGCTTGACCTGGTCCCCTCCTTCCTAAGGTCTTTGCTTAGTGCTTTCGAATCGGTATAGCCTAGCCATCGACGATTAGATCAACGCCTTTAAAGATGTCCAAAGACCAGACTATGTATATTGAATCTCTATGGCCTTTTTCGCATGCTCTTTAGGCTTCTTTGGCACATGGCTCCGCTACGACTCATCAACCAAGGGACTGATGCTTGCCTGACGTTCTGATGGCCAGACTCCTTGCCATATCCTTCTTTTTTTAGAAAGTTACCGACGAAACCCGACCTTCGCTCGCTTAGTGATTGAGGAGACCGGGCAGCTTCCTTAGAAAAAAAGACCAATTCTTCGTTCTGAAGAACATCTTTGATCTTTGAGTTCTGAGGCCATTCCCATTCAGGGTCATAACAAGCTGTTGAAGACATCAAATCCAGTAAAGCATTCGCCATGTTCAAGCTAGGAAGAGGAGCGCTTACTCTTGTAATTGAAGCAGTTCCCGAATCCGCTCTTAGGACAACTAGGCTTCTTTGCGCAATTGAATCAATAGTTAACCCACGCACAAAATAGGCAGCTTGAGAAGAAGCTCTAAGCCTTGACGCTCTTAGAATTAAATTCTCCTATCCGGTGTGATTGAATCACTAACCGCTGTGAGAGTCAGCTTCTTCAATCCTTTGAAACTAAGGAAAGTCAAGTGATAGCCGAGACCCAAAGATCTCCTATTTTGATGCTTAAAGAGAGGCAAGGGTCCAAAAGGGAGTGGCATAGGCACAACCCGAACCAACTATCAGTATAGTAGCCGGACGGGGCATGGAACCCTTTAATTTAATAAGGCGAAGCGAGCTTTGATTACGCGAACCAAGGCCTGTGCAATAGGCCCAGTGATTGGTAATAGCCAAGGGAAGAAAGACCATATGAGACAGAACGATCTACAGTCCAAAGCCTGTGCTGTGTGTGCAGCATCCCTGTTCATAAAGTAATATTTCGAGGCAATGCAATTGTCCTTCGCACAACTTAACGCATCATTTTGATCGACTACCGCTAACCGCTTCTGACAGCTGCTTTTTCTTCCTTCTCTTCCCGGTAAACAGTGATTACCGCTCCTCACTCAAGCAGTGAAGTAGCCGAACCGCTGTAACCATCACCGCAGCTGCTGGAACTGGTTGTTTCGGTCGAGATCTAGATTAGATTCTTAGAGTAGTGATCGAGAGCCTTTTATATTATCATCTGGAACTGCGGCAGCTCCTTTCTCGTTTTTAGGTCCACAACCAAATTCGTTCAAATTTTACTATCTCCCTTACTACTTCCGCTTTGAACTCCTACCTCTATAGCGTCAAGTGCCGCTAGTGAAGAAAGCTCACTCTTGAGCCTTTCTTTCGTTGTTTTGAGCAGTTCGCGTGAAGGCTTTGGAAGAATCCCATTTCTTCCGATGGTTCACTTGGCATCTCCGCATCCGGATTTGCTCTTCGACCCCATGCTTCTCGCGCAACTTCTCCATCTTTCTTGCTTCCCGTCACCACTTAGCTTGAACTGGATCTCGATACCCTTCCTTCATCTATAGGGCATTCCGACTCTGACTGGAACTAGGAGTCCTTCACAAGGGACTCTTCTATCTGACTTAGCTGAGGTTACCGACTGTGCTCGGTAGGACTCTGTCGCCCCTTTATTGAGAGCGGGTTTACGAGCTTGCTCAGATACATTAATCGAAGACTAGGAATTAGTTCATAAGAATTAGCAGGGAGAGACCCCATTTACTTAGCGGAATCTAATGTGCGATCAACTTCTAAAGTGAGATGTTAGGGTAGCGAGCGTAGTCTTTTTATTCCAGATTGAAGGTTCAAGCTGCATCAAGTAGAATCTCAGCCCGAAAGCCATCCTAGCGGAATAACTCTAAAAGAAGTCCGAGTTCAGCTCTTCGGGGCATCCCATTTGACAAAGCAGATTAGTAGCTTAGTGAGTCAGTTGGAGAAGTCGCCGGAATCCCTATCTTTTCTTTTCGATATCGAGAGTTTTGGTAGGGTGGGACCAAAAGCTCTAGTCGAAGGAGATTGCATCCAGCTATAGAAGGGAAGAAAGGGCTCATTCGATGGCTTGGACTAAGCGAGTGCAAAAAGAAATCTACATCGATGATGATAGGCTTGCTCTTCTATCTTCCAGTAAGGCTGCTGAGCCTTACCTAGGGCGATAGAGAATACCGCTCTGTGGGTTCAGAGTTCCTGTCTACCTAGATGGAAAGGTTAGCATCCTCATTTTACGAAGGGGAAGCTGCCAAAGATATTGGTTTTTCCTCTCCGCCTATGGCCAAAAGCTAGCAAGCCCTTTTTGCCTGAAGATCAGTCCCAATAGGTATGTGAGAATCTTTGCCCCACATGCATTCCCCCGCGGGAGAGGGCAGGGAGTCTTCCTTTCCCTCGTCTAAGGTGTTATACCTCTCCAGAGCGTCGCATAAGTTCGTCCATGCTTTATCCTTTTCCACCTCAATTGCCGGATCGACGCCCTTCTTAATATCTGGACTTGCATTCATCGAATCCGTGCTTTCCTACGTAGCGAATGCGAGGCTACGCCGATTGAGGATAGAGCTTGGACCGGGATGTGGAAGAAGGGCACAAGAGAAGAAGAAAGGAGGTCCTTCGCGCAACCAGGGATCACTCGTAGAAGCAGCATCTTTCTCTTTTGGAAAGGTTCGCACCTTTCGCTCGAACTAGAACGCCTTGCCTGGTATACCCGTTATCCCCGGCCTATGAAAGGAATACGCTGGATTTTGAATTGGTCTTTTCCATGAGATCTGATAAAGAATTGGAATCGTACCACGAAATAGCAAATCCTGTTCACAAAAAAGCAGGAAATGGTGTTCTTGTATTTGGCAGACGCGGTAACGAAAGAACCTGATCGGTGGGTGAGCCAAGCCAAATAGTTAGAAGAGAGGGTGCCGTATAAAGCATGAAGCGTATTACCCGTTGGTGAAGTGGGAGAAGCTCTTCCCCATTCGACCAGTGCAAGGGTAGACGCCCTAGGAGCGATCGGTCCCGCGACTAGTATTGAAAGAGCCGGCTAAGAAATGGGCTAAAAACCAGGGTAAGCATCCACATAGGGAGGTTCCGGTAACCCTTAAAGACAGTACCTTAGAGCTGAAAGGTGGGTCTAGAAGCTCTTCAATTCTCAAGTGAGTGGGGCGCCCTTCCCGAACTAGTAATCAGGAAGAGGAGAGGAGAAAGAGATCGTAGGCTGAACCCCCTACTGCTACCCTTTCACCGCTCCCCGTAAAGAAAGATTCTTTCATGGCATAAGGGGAAGTCCGCCTCCTTCCTTCTTCCTTTATATAGGCGCTTAATCAGATCATAAAGGACTGTTAGGCAGTAGACTATAGAGATGACATATCTTCAGAGGTTTCAGCAGCGGAAACTCCTCTCTTTCGTTCAGCTTCCCTTTCCTTTTTGTTCTGGTCAGCTCATAAACTAGCCCTATTTGCCCTTAGGTAAGGGAGCATCTTATGGCTCTCTATGTTCTTCTACAAAGATGAAGTGGACAGGGATTCACAAGGGCCGGTTAGAGCGGCACAAGAGTCATCGATTGGTCCTTTTTCTTCGTTCTATGTGGACGACGGGCAGCGACAGCCCGGTTCTTATTACTCGCCTCGACTAATTCATAGAAGGTCCTCTGAGCATCTTCACCTTCTGGTGCCTCAAGCGCAAGAGCTGCATCTTCTTCTCTTGTTCGCCAGCAACAACTCGCCACCTTCAGAGCCCACATTCCTACTCGCGGGGTAGGTTAGGGTAGGAGAGCGAGAAGACGAGCAAACAACGGCCGATGCCGGTTCCGCGCTGGGTAAAGAACCTACTCTTGACTAATATGCGTTCTTCGAGCCTATATCGATCCTAGGGATTGATTTTGAGAATAGTTAGAGTACCTCGCCACTGATCCACTTCTGAGCAAAGGTTCTATCCCGGAACCATTAAGTGAGGCTACAATAGTAGAATGATTGGTGAGGCTTTCAACAATAACAGCTGCTCGATGTCTTGCTCGGTGCCGACCCGATCAAACTGGGCCCTTGCAAAGATGGTCTTCTGGCGTACCACGAGCTTTCATCTGATGTAATTCTTCGTCTCAGAGAGATCCCTGATCGTATAAATATCGTATAAATGAATAAGGCAGTCTTCTCTTTGTTCGCAACTCATCTCTTTGGTCAATTGCTATCCCTTTCATTCCATTTTCTATGTCCGAGCTGGCGGCATGGCTAACAAATCATAGGAAATTACAACTCAAAACCGTAATAACAGCCCTAACCCTATGGCAATCCTTCTATCTCAAATGCTGTGTTAAGGATCCAGTCTTTTCGGGCTTTTTGTTTAGAATCGTCAAAGAACTTAACTTCCACGAGATACCAAAAAGGAGAAATTGCCATACTGTCTCGGAGACGGGAGAGGATCTATTTTGGACCTAAGATTATTGGAGTGGCAATGGGCCTTGTCCTGGAGATAGAGTCCTCTTTTTAAGGGCGGGTCCCCCTGAATGATATGGTTTTTCATACTTCATTGGCTGGGCTGGGAACTCATCTTGGTAAGCAGGGTCTAAGTAAAGCTGGTACTTCCTGGAAAGGAATACCCCATAAAAGGGAGAATAGATCCTCGGCCGTATGGTTCTCTCGAAGTCAGCTAACCCTTTTAACTTAACTTAATTTCCTAAAGAAGAAAGGTAGTTTACCAGCTCTGAAGTCCAAGGTATGAATAGGGATCTCTGGTAGTATTACAAAGAGTTCAGTCAAGTCTGGAGTTAGCGGCGAGGTCGTTTACGGGCTCTCTTTTGAGATGAGGCTCCTTGTTCTCTTGTTCGAGGTGCTACACTACAAGAGAGTCACTATCGGATGATTGTCAAGAACTATCAATGTTAACAGGCTCTCCCCCTTCTTCCTTCTACGCTACCTTGGCTGTTGGAGAGCTAGGTTGAAGTCTAGCTATAGCAGCAGACTCATCAAAAAGCTTCTTTCCATTGGGACTATTAGCTTAAGAAGTTGAATAGGTTGACGAAATCCGAGGATCCATTCCAAGAGCCAATGCTTCCTGCGGCATATCTGGAGTACCTGGCAGCAGAAATGAAAAGGCGGGCACGGATCCAATAGATAAGGGCCAGCCTTTTCATTTGATTGAGTAGTAATTCCTATTGTTACATCCCTTTCATTAGTTGGTAGGTCTAGTTATTTTATTCATGTAATTCGCAAGTCGGTAACTCTTGCCATAAATCTTTTACCAAACCGTCTGTTCTTATCTATGTGATTAGTTGGTCATTCCATGCTAGGACAGGGGGATACTTCTTAACTATATCCCAGTGTCTTGTACACCATCTGGTAAATCACATAAGAAATACCATTCCCCGATGAGCCCTTTTCCACAGCTGTTGATGCTACGATACCGATCACAGACTTAGTTATAAGTCGTAGTTCTGATTTGGTCTTTGGTAGTAGTCGACATCCCATCTTCTTTGTTCGGATTTTCCTTCCGCACTGGTGACGACCGAGAAAGCATGAAGAGACCATGTGAACGAAAATTCAGAACAGAAGTGGGAAAAAGGCCCTTTCTAGAGGTTGTCCATCTATGAATTAGTGATCCGGGCATCTTACGTATAAATTCGTGCTCAAAGTATGGGCTCTTGCCCTCTCTCCATAAAGGAAGAATAAGCCAAGACATTAAGTCAGTAGCTTTCACTAGCAGTTTCTCCTTGCCCCTATGTACTTGTAGGCTAAAACTAATCGGCTTGATGGAAATTTTCTGATTCAATAGCTATAGCTGCGGATTCTGTAACAGCTGCAGATTCGTCGAGAACATCTGCCCGTGGCTATCTTGACTATTGATTGATCCTTGCTTATCTCGTATATTGACTAGAGGCATATTCGATTGCAGTTCCTTCTTGCGGGCATATTAGTAAATCAGGTTAATCCCGAAAGGCCTATTCGATAGCTGCCTAAGAGAGCATTCGTGCAAAGAGAACTGCGCATTCTCGAACAAGGGATTCGTCGAAAAGACTATCAGTTGATTCTCCAAGAGTAGTACCTAAAATAAAAGGCATTCCCTCGAGAATCTTCTTTCTGAGCCTGCCCTCTATCGATTGGGGAATCACTAATGTCTCCCTCTTAGTTGTCCAGTCTACTTACTTCTCCACTTCACTCCGCTATCATAGATTTTTATACATTATCTTTCTGGCTGCTATCTTTCTAAGCAGGATGGGATCTTTAGTTTAGGAAGAAGATTAGCCTGATTAAAGATAGCTAAGAGATCTGCCCCTCGGATAAAGCTAAAAAAGACGATTACCACGGGTCTCTTTAACAACCCTGTCTCTATTCCCAGATTGAATCGAAGATCGGGACCAACTATGGTATTATCGAAAGAGGACAAAGGACGGCCAAGGACCAAGAACAGTCTCTTTCCTGTGCTATCAAGAAAGAAAAGAAGGAATAACGGGAGAGAGAAAGGAAATGGATTTTATTGTATTGAAGAGGTGGTTTATTTATCAATGAACACTGCCCTTTCCTCTCCTTATTGGGAGAGTGTCCAAGGACCCTTCGAAACCTTTAATTAACATTACATACAACTATCGACCGCCAGCTACCAATTCATCCGATTCCCGGCACGCGAGAGAAGTTCTCATTTCTCTCATCGGTGAAGAACGTCGACCCCGGAGAGATAAGAGCGGAACTACTTTTTCCAGGCCACCTACATCTGATCCATCTGGCGAAGAGGGTACGGAACCAATACGAGCAAGCAATCAATGCCTCCCTGGAATCTGACCTAACTGTCAATCCGGAACCGGGGGAACGTAGCACTCCCTTTCGATTATCCATGGAGTATTCCCCAGCCAGTTCCAGGCCCAGGCTTCGGCGCTTGACTAAACCTATCTTCCTCTTTGCCCACGGCATGTATTGCTCTTCTAGCCTGAGTAATATAAACTTTGGGGAAGATTACTTTCTCTTTTCAATTGCTTATGAAATGGAATATTTTCTTTCTTATGCTTATTC
>MKEJ01070102.1:8126-35626 GCA_001753735.1 Embelia ribes | reverse complement strand
TCATGCCTTACCTGAATGCCAGTCTTTCTTGTCCTTATTAGAAGATGCAACTCTGACTAAGCAAAGAATCCAGATAGGAGCTGGAGCAATAGGAGATGAAAGAGTTGACTTTACGTTGAATACAGGAACTCCTTTTCTTAGTATAGGTGGAATGAACTATCAGAGAAGAGAAGGCTGAAAGCCTAGCCGAAAGCTTTTGAGTCAAGTACGCAGGAAGAGTTTATAGGTAGAGGAATAGGGCATTCCATAAAGGTAAAAGGCATAGTGCATCCCTTAGAAGAGGGTGGACGTGCCGTGCTTCTACGGGAGATTTGCTGGTTCAATCCTTGTGAAAAACTTTCCGACGAAAAGCGGGCTCCTTGAAATGACCACATTAAACAAGTGTTTCTGGTCTTCGGAGTGTTGATGGCTTTTAGATTACAAGGGGATGTCTGAAGTCATATAGAGAATGTCCCATGGTTACCTCCCTTCTTATCCAATATGCGAAGGTACCGAAGGTGATCATCAAGTGACCAATAAACGGATGGGATCTGGTCTTTCGTGTCAGAAGGCGAAGAGAAGTAAAAAAGTAGACATCATGAGGGCAAAGAGAAGGCTGTTGTGCTTCCGGGTGAGGTCGAAACAAAGCGGATTGCCTCTTCTCCTCAAGTATTATGAGTAGAAGTCGAACGGGTATTAATCCAATGTTTAGTCAAAAACTTCCTTATAAAGGCAGGGTTGGATTGGTCCAATTTCATGGTTCAAAATGGGTATGTTGGTTAGACTGAGTCCGTTCCTCTCCTTCTAGTCGAGCCAGATCTACGACCTTTCTCACCTAATATTAGGAGAGGACCGTAGTACCACAGCAACGGATTCCTTCGATTCAACGGTTGAGGTTTGACAAACCCTACCCTGGAGTAGGAGGGAGCTGAGAGACCACTCCGCTAAGATCCTATGGTACTAAGTACGGTACTTTCTAGAGCTTCTTCCAGGTTGAGTTGGTTATCGGTAAGAAGATTAGTTAGCGACTGACGTTGCCATCGAACTTCAAACCAACAATCTAAGTTGTAGTGTCGTTACTCTCCTAATATTTGGATAGTTCATACTGGCCTCCACCCTTAACAGGGTGAGCTCATCCTTACCTTATACTTACAGCTAGGAAGAAATTGGAAATCAAACACTAACCCTTGGCGATACAGTAGAAGATAACCTCAGAGAGGCAGCCAGTAAGGACGGTAAGACAACTGGAGCTCAGTCCTGGTCTGCTTGCTTTTTTACCCGAATACAAAGAATCGTGCCTCGGGAAAGAAGAGAGAAGAAAGATTAGAAAATATGGATACGACTAGGGATCAGCGCTTACTGACTCGTCGATCTCTATCGTCACTGCTGGATGAAAGGAGAATTTCCTAAGATCCCTTTCATTTTCATATTGGCATCTTTATTTAAGAAAGGTTTCGTCTCGGCTTCGCCCTAACGAGTGAACTTCTTCTCTTCACCCGAATGAACTACTTTACCTTGCCTTTGAATCTTTTACTGGGAGTTTCCGGGTATTGAATAATGTATTTTCTCCGCGGGGGACTTCTCCTCCATTTCTGCCTATCCTAAGTCTTTCCAAAGCCCAGGTTCGTAGACCTGCCATGCCAATCCCACCTCCTATTCCCTCTGTCTTCTCTTCAAAGCTAGCCGCCCTATCGCACACGAGATGAGAGTCTACAGTACACGTAAGAAAAAGCTATCGGCATTAAATGAGCGGGGTCAGGCTCAACCAACGATACCTGGTCTGGATCAGAGCAGCAGTGTTGACCTTATTACTTCCCTTCTTTTTGAACCTATGTCCTTTTTATTGCTATCCTCGAAAAGCTTCTTCCCCTTTTCCTTCCCAACCTCTGACTTTCCAGAGCAGAACAATTTCCTGCTATCCTATCAACCGATAAGTCAGTAATAGTCGGAGCTTTGGGCACCAGGCACACAGTAAGAAGTAGCTCCGTCAACACAGCAAGCACTAGGCGCACGCAATCGGCTCAGGAAGAGCACAACTCTAACTAGCGAAGCGAGGCGATCAGCTCAATTGAAAGAGAGGGCGCGGTGGGCATACAATTCTTCTATTTAATTTCTTGCCTCTTGCACTGCGTGATAACCAATTTAATTTATTGATCGGATTTGATCAGAAAGGAAGGGCATTTTCTTGTCCCACCTAGAAAGAAAATAATAAATAGAATAATTCGTTGCTTCAACCTCTTCTCTCGTGGTAGGTAGGAGAGAGAGCAGAAAGTGGATGGCTTGCTAGCTTTCCCGAGAATAGAATCTGCTGCTCGTGGAAGCTTTGACGAAGTGCAAGTACCATTTCGCATAGCCCTTTCTTGGGCAAGTGAATCAATCATAGCACAGAAAGGTTAATCATAGTATGTCTTGTTTAGCTCCTTCCTCAGGTGAAAGAAAGCGGTCTTGATGCCGATCTTTTAACTAGCAGTTTTTCTTAAATCAATTCCATTTCCACTCCCCTTTCTCATTCGACTGGCTAGAGTAACGTAGCAATTACCATGTCTTATTCTTTTGGTTTTGCGGGATAACGGTTATTTTGCGAAAAAAGAGCTTGCTTGCTGTAAATGGACAAAATACCTTGTGCACGAATAAGCTCTGGGACTGATGACTTTCTTTGGGCATTCGCAAGTGTGCTAGATCATCAATGAATGTCCGCTTTGGTTGAATCAATAGTAAAAGATATCCCATGCACACGCACAGAAGAAGAAGATGCCCCGAATGCCCTCTTTTCAGGAATTGAATGCGCTGTGGCACTTTCGGACTAGTTAATCCGATCAAGAGTAAGGGAAGGAAGGATTCATAGATGGACAGAATATTCTTTTAATTTAATAAGGCAAGAAGAAGCAAAAAGCTAGTAAAAGCTCAAGGGATTCATCACGAAGGCAAGTGCTCCAGCGGAAGCTATTAATTAAAAGGGAAGACCGGGTAGTGGTAGTTAACCGGGGGAGGGAGCAGCTCATCCGTCAGGATGGGATCCCTCTACTTCACGTTTTTGGCTTATCTTTTTCTTGCGTTGACGCTTCCAAAGCGGCTCCGTCTCCGCCTCTGCCTTCTCCGCTCCCAGTTGGCTATCTCCGAGGACTTGAGCTAAGGGATTGTTTACTGAACGTCCCATACTTGACCTATCGCTCCATTCGGTGAAGTACCCCCAACCATTTCTTTATCTTTCTAGAGGTAAGAGGAATCAACCCGAAATGCGTGAACCAGTACCCTTTTCTAAGACTCTTCTATATTAAATCTATTACAGGATTCGTTGCTCTAGCAAAGAAGGATTCAAAGAAGGACTCTAGTTAGCTACAAAGAAAGAAAAAAAGAAAAGAAGGGTTGGTGCCATAATATGCATTGGATGACAGAGTGAGGAAGGAAAGCCCTTTTCAACCATTAGCAAGAACGCAGTCTTCCCTTATTGAAAAGATGAAAAAAATCTATTCCAGATAGGGGGCAACCCTTCAAGCCTTCGCTCTTAAATATTCTTCCATAACACTTATTCGCGCCTATTCTATCTCGAACAGAGAACGAGGAAGGCCCTTAGCTTAGGGGAATGAAATTCCTCCTCTTATAGCGGCTTCCTATTAGTCTAACTATGACTCTTTGAGATCTAGACCAGGCAAAGCCCTTTCCATTCTTGTAGCAGGGCGCAGTCCTAATTGATTGTTTCATCGTCTTTGATGGAAAAACTTTCTTTTTTGCTAACCCCAAGCGAAGAGCTTATTGTCTTCCTCGGCTGCCGAAGCCTCCTATAATGTCAAATGAAAGAAATGCTTTCCCCACTACTCCTATTGATAGGACGACTGCTACTTTCAAATACAATAAAGATAGTTCTTTCTTTCTCCTAGTGACTACTCCGAGTAAAGACTACGGACCTTAACCCGTTAACGGGATTTTTTACATTACTAAAAAAATCAAATATATTATGAAGAAAAGCTTCCTCTTCCCCTTATTCTTTAAACCAGTCTTACTCTTCAAATTTTTAGAGTTGGGCAGGCGAATCAAGATAAATGACTAGGGGATTTCCTGCCAGAGTTCCCTCCCTTGGGGTGTCATCAATGTTGGCAGATCAGTTAATGCTGAAGCAGAACCATCTGCTGCCGTTGGAGTGCCTTTACCGCAATATATGTTGTCAGGTAAGTGTCCTTAGTGTTAGTGGAAAACTAGGGATCACAAATTCCCTCGGCAGGGTCAAGTTACTTGAATAAAATCTTTAAGAAAAAGGGGTACTTAGTGCGGTGCCCTTATAGGAGTCTGAACATCTATTTCTGAGCTTTAAAGAAGCTATTTCGGATTAGATCTTCAAGTCTTCACTGGATTCACCTGACTAGATGTTCTCAGTCTTTTTTTCCAAAAACGGATGTAATTATTGGCTCGGCAACCCTTATTAAAATGTTCGATTTGCCCCGCTAAGCCTCAGATATTCTAATTGAAGCAAAACTTCTACGTTACGCCCAGCGGCAAAGAGTAGGCGAGGAAGGAAGCCGAGAAGTAGAGAAGGGGTTTTTTCTTTTTTTTCCCCTACAGGTTCAAAGCTTTTAAGCTGAAGTCTTGGCCAGTCCGTTCCCGGGTAAGAGTAAGAACTAAGAGTTAGAACTAGAAGATGAGGCTTCTAGTAGAGTAAGCGCGGACGCCACTCTTCCTTCTTTAATTTTTCAATAGTTTGAATCTGTAAATCAATAGTATGCGAAGACGAGCCGGCACCGGTCTTTATGGGTTGGGCTTTTGCCTACCCCAGTTCTATCCATAGCGTAGGAGGGGAAGAAGCCGATCAGCGACCTGAAACAGAAGATTCACCAACTTTCCTTGTGATTTCTCCTTCACAATATAAAAACTGCTTTTATTAAACATATATGGTATTTGAGAGCCCTTCTCCCTTAATTTAATGAGTTCTTTCCACTTATTAGTGCTGGAAACGGCGTTTCAAGAGAAATTTTGAGATTGATTGCCCACCGAAAGTTCCCTCTAAAAGGCTATCGGGTTGTCATCGACGTTGACAAAAAAGCCTCCGCTGTTTTAGTTTAAAGCTTAGCTCGTGCTTCTTTCGAGGCCTTGGCCTGTTGTTTTGCACTCACTCTCTCCTTCGAATGACTCTTACCACTGCTAAGACCGATAAGCAGCCCGTTCGTCCTCTACTTCCACCAAGTGCCTACCTACTACGAGAGGTCGAGCTGTCATCCGGAATATGTCCCTACTTTGGTGAATCTCTCCCGTGCGTCTTCGCTAGGGCAAAGCGCGAATTCCTCTTTTGAAAGACTTACCGGGGAATCTCTCGTACTGTATCGATCGGTCATCCGTCAACTCTCGCATCTGTTTAGCGAATCGATTTTCTCTTTAGCTCATCCCGCTTATCTCTCATCTCGTTTTATAGAAAACGTTCTTCATGGACCTTTTTCTAAGCTTAAAGAGCACTTTCTTCTTTAGTTGTGAGGTGCTGGCTATTGGATTTGAAGAGGTTGGATTCCCGCCAGGCCCACCTATGGGATTAAAGCTTTGTCCTGAACAGCCCTTTCTTTCTCCTTGAATTCACCCTTGGGACTTTAAGGTGAGTTAAGACCGATCTTTCTCGTTCTCTCTGCTCCCTTTCCTGCTTTCGGTTAAAGAGCGCCCTTCCACTCGGCACCGTCGGATCACTAAGGCCGACTTTCGTCCTAGTTTTCCATTCCGTAAGCATTCCAAAGCCTACCATTGTTGGAAGGAAGGCTTACTGCTTTTTGGTTGTTGCAAGGGAATAGCTTTCCGGTTGTCTCCTAGTCTGTGTAATAGCCCCCGGGGGCTTCTCTTCTTCTAGCATCTCCCGTAGCGTAGAAGCATTTCCTTTGCTTCGAATCAATCCTATCATCAGTAGGGGCCTAATGCCAGTCTTCGAGGCAAGCGAATCAATCGTATCAACCTTTCCAGCACTAATCCTTGTGCTAATTCTTGTAGTGCTTGACTCAGTCTCTCCGTCAGTCCTCAATCCGTCTCGTAGGAAATGTCGTAGTATGAAAAAAGTCAAAGCCTTCATCTTATTTTATTTGTCTTCTATAGCGGGACTGGTGATTCTTTTGTATCACCATTTTCCTCTCCTTTATTGTTCTAAGGAGAATGTGTCAGAGCTCTCGTAAAGTGAATTAAAAAGCGTGACGAGAATTTCTAAAAAAATATGTTTGGAGTCGAATTGTTTGAGGCGGTTGCCCCTTTTGCGGGGCAAGAGGTTTTGAGCGCGAGACAAGGGGCGCTGCCGCAGGCGCCCGATTCTCTAGCTTTTCCTTCTCAAGAAGCCGCCCCTCCGCAGGTTCCCGACCAACAAAACCCCTTTCTTTCCGGTCGGGGCCATCCCTCCAGCAGAACCGAAATAAACTTATTCAGAACTACATGCTCCCTGCCCGCGGGGGAGAATTCAGGATCTCCGTTTTGGATAATAGAATATCTTCCTTAAATTAAAGAATGCCGATCCCACGAACTCCCGTATATATAAAGAGCTTATCCATTTTCTTTTTCCCATGCCCGAATTCTTTTGAGCAAGAGCTCCCCGGCTTTTCGTCCAGAAGTGGGCCGGTCGTCTTGGGAAATGGATTCCATAAGCCGGTGTAGTTTCGACAGCTTCTCGGGGGAAGCATGCCGGAGGTCCAGCTTATCCTCAATATTGAGAACAAAATCGCTGCGTGCCTGAATTTTCCAAAAGGCGGATAAGAAGTCCCTGAGTTCCTTCTGTATGTCATGGGTTGTAGGGAAGTGGGTACCGCCGCCAGTAGAAGTGGCGGCCTGCGGATTGGATGAATCTCCCAACAATTCCCCCTGGCTTATTTCCGTGGAAGGAATTACCGCTTTTTCCGCTTCTGCGGCAGACGCCGAAGAGGATGCCCCCGTTTTGAGACCAAACCACTCAGAAAACTGTGAGCTGCCCCCGCTAGATATTGAGGGTACGGGTGATGATGCGGGAACAGGCAGCTTTGGGCTCGAAGTCCCATCAGTATAAGATATTACCATGTTAACTAGAGTGGGTGTGGTTTCGAGAGTAAGCAGAGCAAAAAGCATTAGACCCACTTCCCACCCGACCATTTGTCCCAAAAAAAAAGAGAGTCCTCTTCGAAGAAGAAGGGATTCTAATTTTATCAGGAGTAGTTGGAAATCCATGTCAAAATAAAGAAATCCTACGTAAAAAACCCAAAATATAATAGTAAGTCGGAACAAAATAGAAATGATAATGCATGTCATGTGTTGGTTTTTCTGTCTACCTCATGATCTGGCCTGGTCGACCCGATCATGATATTTCACTCATGATCTGGCCTGGTCGACCCAATCATGATATTGAAGGATGGGACCTTTTCTCGAAAAACTGTGGGTTTAAAACCACCTTTCTGGCTTGACTAAGCACCCTTGCGAGCATCTTAATCTTATTATATATATGCTAATACGATTTGAGGACTTCAAGTTGTAGGAAGCAATAGTGCTTTAAGGAGTAGAAGCTGCTCTGTTAGTGAAAGCGGTTAGTTTTAGTAGGAAAAGTATAGCGTATAAGGGGGGTACCCATCCTTCAACCTGGAGCTAGAGGGGCTTTTCTCTGTATGCACTAACGAGTATTCAATGCAGTAATGTTGGTTAGACGAAGACTGATGTATAATCTAAGATAGCGGACGATCATACAGACTCTTTTTCGTCTGCACCGTCTTATCAGTGAAAGGAAGCGCGCACTCTCCTTCTTAATAGTAGCCGCCCTTCCTTTGATATCTTCTGATATATTGAGAATGCTGCAGTAGTTTGCTTTCACCTCGTCATGGTGTGAGTGGTTCCGGGCTTATGTATCCACGATTTAATATTCCACTTTTTATTACTTGCCTCCCCCCTGACTTGGGGTTTTCCCTCGATGTCGTTGGATGAAACAGGTGGTCGGATTACCCTTTCGTACGGTAACAAATCCCGCGCATATCTTCTTTGTCTGTCACACCGTACGTCGCCCGGCTTAGGGTAGGGGGCAGCTTCCCCAACAGACGTAGGTTGCGTATGAGCCTCCAGTAGGACTCTGGCACCCCAACTGTAGAAATGGGTCCTGAACTAGAGGTGGTTTGATGGGTGCTCTTTGGGTTCTTAGATCAGGCGGCTACTTTACTCACTTAGCACCCTACGTAGGCGGGGGGAATCAACACCCCCCCCCTCAACTGCCAATGGCCAAATCCCTACCCATACGAGAACTTGACTGAGCTAAATTAGCTACTTTTCGATCTGCTGTGGCCTACTAAATAAACTCTAACCTTACAATGTTCATTATAGAATACTGCGTATCCATTTTTCCTTCCTTTCATTTCATAATACGATTAGCCTAATCTGCAAAGGTCGGTGAAGTGCAGAAATGCAGGATGACCAAAAACGAACTCACGGAAATTCGATCAACTATTCCCATTTGCTTTTGACCCACTATGGTAGATATGACATCAAGCTCTATATTTAGCTATTAGCCTTCAGACTAGCACCATTCCTTGCTTCTTAATAAGGCTAAAAAAAGGGTAATGTAGAAATGATTGAAAAAAGGACTAACCCCCCTTTCGGAATCCACTCGAACGGAAGTTTGGTAAACTTTTGTTAAGTTAAAGCTAAAACAAGATATAGAATTGAATCTCACGGTTCTAGAACAGCAGCGGCTTACCAGCCGCTGAAAGCGGTTCCGGGCACCACTCGGGCAACTGACTGATCAGGGTCTGTCTCTCCAATGAATGGTTCTGCTCCTGTATTTTTCCCTAGCTATTGTTGCTTATACTTGGGTCGATCGGCCATAACCACTTTCAGCAGGAATCGCTACAACCGACGTTTTTTAATTCGGTAATCTAATGGAGGGGGAATGGTCGCCGGTGGGTCATTCACTAGATCGAGATCGTAATCAACCGCATTGCACGAACTGTATCATAGATAGAGAGAGATCGAGGTACCAATCGACTGCATCTCTTTCCGGCTATTCAATAAAGTAGATGAGGGGAGTCCACTCCATACGCATCCACCCCGGGAGAAGGGTTTTGATCAACCAACCGCGCCCATTATATATATACCCCTCTCGATCCACCAATAGTGGGCATGAAGGATGGATGGGGAAAGAAGATCAGACTCGGTTGACTTACTCACTGCCGGCGAATTCCAGAGATGGCATTATTAACTAGACAGGCATGCATGGAAAAGAGGATTAGTTGACAGATAGTTTCTTAAATGCTCTACTTCTAGGCGGAAAGACATCGTGAGTCACGGGCGAGGAACCATTCTCCTCACCGGAGATTTAGTCAGTTAGGTTTCACCCGAGTGGCGGGATGGCACCCAATAGAGAAGGGGACCTCTAGTTAGGCAAGCACTGATGAGGGGGGCCTGTGGGTTAGTCCTTTCTGGTTCCCGCGAAACTAAGGTAACCACCGCAGAGGAGTCCACTGTGACAGCCACCTTCCTATGGCCCTCCATCCATGCTATCATCAAGGCATGGTACAGGGACCATAATTCAGCAGCTGTAACTGAGCATATTCCGAGGTTTAGGCCAAAGAAATGCTGGTGAAGGTTGTGAGGGATGAGTTGCTCCCACACTGGCCTTGCCATAGGGCAGTTTCTTATAATGTGTAGGCTGTTTTCCACTGGGAATCCACAGCTTTTTCACGAGCAATCAGTGGTTAAGTGCCTGGTGAGACGCACTTTATTTGTTAACAATCTGTCTTGTCTGGCTAGCCAAAAGCAGTGCTTTAGTTTAGGCGGGATCTTCCCCTTCCAGAGACTCGCCCACTCCGCCTCTTCATCACAACTTGCTTCTTCCTCCAAGAGATCATATGCAGCTTTTGAATGGAATTTGCCATTATTGGACCATAGTATCTGGGCAGCTGTCCTCTGTGGATATATGGATGGCACGTATTATACATTTGATCACATCTTCAGGTAACCAATAAGAGAAGCTTTCCTAGTTCCAACTGCCTCTTCCATCTGTGTAGTCCCAGATTTGAGAGTCCATTATAGTGCCCAAAGCGCAGGCTAACAACGGTTGGTCCCCTATCCATAGATCTTTCCAGAACTTTTTTGTTTTACCATCTCCCACAATCCACTTCCTCAGCTGGTTAGTTCCTTTCTTCAGCAACTCTTGACCCCTGAGAACGCTCCTCCATGTATATGAAGAGTTAGAAGTGGCCTTGCATTCCAGCAAACTTGAATTCTGTGGATACTTTCCTTTTAGCACTGCAGCCCATAATGAGTCTGGTTCAGAGAGGATTTTCCGTCCCATACGTGCCATTGAGGCAGTGTTGACCTTGCTCATGCCCCTTAGGCCTAGGCCCCCTTCCTTTTTTGCTTTACACACCTTATCCCAAGCCACTAAATCTTTCCTCTTTTTGTTATCCTTGTTCCCCCACCCACACAAATCTGCAGTTCCTCCTATCTATTTCCTGGTTTATGGCTTCCGGAATACGCGTTGTTTGCATGGTGTATACAGGTATAGCAGAGGTTACAGACTGAACCAGCAATGTTCTTCCAGCCATAGACAACTGCTCTGCCTTCCATCCAGCCAACCTATCTTGCACTTTTTCGAGTATGTGGTAGTAAGTCGTTTTACAGATCCTCTTGTGTATGAGGGGTACTCCCAGGTACTTGCCTAGGTCTGCAGTGAGAGGAATTTGACATCTAGCACTGATCTCCCGAGCTGTAAGCTTGTGGAAGTTGGGTGAAACAAACAGTTTTTCTTTGGCAGGGATGATCACCTGTCCTGAGATGGCACAAAAGTCATTTAAAAACTCCATGATAACATAAATCTGGCTCTTAGAGGCTTCGGCAAATAAAATGAGGTCGTCTGCTTTTCTAAACATAATACAAACAGGTAGGGGGACAAGGGATCCCCCTGTCTTAGGTCCCTGCCAGGTGTGAAAGATTTCGTAGTTTACCCATTCCATAGAACTGAAAGCCTTGTGGTAGTGATACATTCCATTATCAAGGAAATCCAATTCTGAGGACTGAAAGCCTTAGCAGTTTTATTATCCATTTCGGGTTGTGATCGTATTTCCGTGACTGGCACTTAGATACGGAAATTAGCTCCTACTCCTCCTCCTTCTCAGTACGAGATAAATAGAAAGCAACAATCTAAAGCATTGGTACCACCCATTGGAATGCCTCTTTCTCACAGGCCGAATTGAGGAGTCTTTCATAAGTTGACTCCCGTCCCTCAAAAGACGTTCTCTACGGAAACACCAGTTGCGGAACTGAAAGCGAAGAAAGCTTAACGCAAGCAAGATAGGTAATCAAGCAGCAATCGAGAGCCGAAGGTCTGATTCCACCTAGTGGCGAATTCAACCAACAGAGAAAGCAACCCGCTGCCCTTCTCGCGTAAGGGCTGAGCTTCTTTCATTCGTCAGTATGGGTAGGTAGAGTGCTTTGCTCGTATGCTTCTTAACGATGCAAGGAATAGCTATCGTTTCGTGCCCAAGTCCAAGCACGGGATGAGACTTACCAACTGGTCCTAGTGGCTCTGGGTCAGGTCACGAACGGTATTCGATTGATTTGAGCTCTATCGTCCCATCCTCTAACTAAACTAGTACACCGGCGAGGGTAGGCAACTCACTAAGTAGAGTCTAAAATGTTAGCAAGATCCGCTGCGCTATTGAAAGGCTCTTAGCTGCTTATCCGGGATTAGAAAAAGGCGTAACTGCTCTTGTCTCTTCTTTCAAATAAATTCCTCAAGTTGAAAGAGACCTGCGCCACTTTATACTAAGGCACTACTATGCGAGGCTGCACCCGTCGTTGAAGGCAAGGGTAGGCATGGCTTACGAGAGCAAGAATCGCAGTTTCGCTGCCCCCGACCCGCCTAGCTTCATTCTTCTTCTGCTTAGCCGTCGCTGCTTCGACGATTGCCTTTCTCCTACTAGAAAAAGTGGGGTGGGTGGGCTCACATTGAAGACTGCGGATCGCTTAGCATCAGGGTGATTGACTTCACTGACAAAGACAGAGAGGGTGGTCGGCATCAGGGATATCATCCTTCGAGTCCCCGGACGAAGGTTGGTCTCACCTTATTCTGATTAGCGAAGGCCTTTCCAACTCCGTCGAATGCTTTCACTCGAAAACCTTCAGAGGCAAGCATCCTTACATCGAGTTATAGCTCTGGGAAAAAGTCTTTCTTACTGGAAGTGGAAGCTGTCCGGTCAATGTCAATAGCAGGAAGGGCCTAAAGCAGACGAGTATCAGACTAAAGAATCCGTTGAAGCTAGGGAAGAAGCTTCTTGCGAGACTCAGTATATACCTTTACTTCACTAACTTCATTCCTTGCTTCCTTTGAAGAAGCCTTCCATCGTCTTCCTTCTCTTCTGGAGTCAAAACCATAGAAAGGACTTCCGGAACAAAGCATTCCATCCAATTTCCTTAGACCCCGACTGCACTCACTTATTGCAACCGGTCTTCCTGATCGATCGGCTGCTAGTGCTTGCTCCCTGGGAGATTCTATTCGCATGCCGTCGAGCTTCTATTCATACTACTATGGGAAATCCCACTTATAAAGAGAAAGTCTTTCTCAGTATCTAATGAACCGAAGGCTTCAGCCGTCTTCTTTGTCTTTGTGGGAAGAACAAAGTCACCGCTGGACCAATGCTAGTAGGCGCCAAATCAAAAGGCAATGCAAATTTTCAAAGAAAATAAATCCCCGTCCTCAGATAATGGATATTGGGCGGTCTTTCTTGATCGTCTAGTTCTTTGTCAGCACCGAAGAAAGGGGATCCGGGAAGCCTAGTCGAATGACGGTGGAAAGGAAGTAGCTAAGAGGGACCCGGCTTAGAGGAGACTCTTTCAGACGAAAAGCAAGACCATATCCCGCGTGAAACTCGTCTTTTCTTTGGGAAGAACTTTCTTTGCCACTTAAGAGTTCTTATCTTTCCTGACGTGGAAGCCCCTGGACGCTGTGCAAGAACTCCTCTGATTGGCTAGACATCTCCTTGTTCGGGTCATGCACACCACAAGTAGACAGAACTGAATCTCTTATTCCCCTTCCAACGGGGACTCTATCAGGTTCTAGTTCAGTTCTTAATGCTGTAGTTCTGTAGTTGCGGGGGAAGGAGGCCTTCAGGCCGCTTTCAAGCGAGTAACCGGGGACTTACTGCTAATATATATCCTAATAAGATCGGACTAGATAACTATAACTATCCTAAGACAGAAGTGAGGCAAGACCCCTTCGCAGCGGAGCTCTTGGGGTAGAGTCGAGTGATCATAGGAAGCAGTTCTACTTATTAGCTACCGAGTTCGGGACAAAGAGCAAGTAGTCTTACAGTTGCCTGCCCTCATTCCCGAGTCGCATTAGCACAAGCCACGAGCGAGCAGCAGGTTCGCGATTTCCAAGTTCTCCTTATTAGAAGTCAAAGCCCTAGAGCACGGAACACTAGAAATCCTAGAAGTCACTTGCACTTTTTCTTACCGGACGAGCTAACCTAACGAGCTTCCCGTCTACTACCGGAAAGAGGAGTTTACCAAGGCCTACGCCTACATATTCCACTCACTCTATCCTCTTTCATCCTATTCCAAGGCGAGGGAACGGGACTTCTATCTTTCTATACAAAGCGGGACTTTACTCTGAAGCTAACTAAAAAGAGCTTCAAAATGAGTTCCGACTTCAGTTACAGTAGCAGGCGAGCAGAAAGGCTAAAAAGAAATGAAATCTAAGCAACTGAACCTGCCAACTGTCTCTATCTCCAAAGCCATGGAATTCCAGGGCGTCTTGCTTAGATCGCATTTGATTTCCCTTACTCCGGAATAGTGAAAGATTGAGCCTCCTTCGGACCCTCACCTCAATAGTTATCTTACTAGCCCACGGAACTAATCATATCAGAGCAAGCAAGTTCCCTCAAAAGAGAGTAATGCTTATAGGAGGTCTATCTCCCTTCTGTCATGCCCTTCCCTTTTCGCACTGACTGCCCTTTCCTTGCTGCTCGCGCTAAAGCAATTGTAGCAAGTAGGAGAAGAATGCCGACGGCATTCCATGTGTGGAACTTTCGGAATCGAATAGGCTCAATGACTTTGCCTGCTTTCTTGCTTGCCCCGCTCCCCTTAGAAGCGTTGGTTGAACCGCTGGACTCTATCTCCGTTGATTACTATTGGATTGAGCTATAGAAGCTCTTTGACCTACGTGAACACTTCAGCTAGAAAGACAGTATTTATAATTCAATACATTCTATTGACAAAGACAGGAAAGACATGCTGTCATATTCGAAATAATAATAAACGTTCGTTCCCATCCTGATGCATTTTACGCCTGATCTCTCGATCATTGCTACCAGATCTAGTAAGACAAAGCCTTGAACCGGGTAACCCGTCATGGGAAACCACCTTGGTAGCTTTGCCCTCTCACAGAGCCATCGGTATCCCTGATAGAAAGAATCAAACGTCGAATGGTCCGAATGAATGCTACATCAGGAGCAGAGTTGACTTCACTCCCGGTGACCTGCCGTCGTAACAGCACTGTGGGCGGAAGTGACTATGTGATCACTCAACGATCAGTGTTACAGCTCAGTCTGACCTGACGATCGAGAAACTTATTCACTAGCGGTGGAGAGTTGTCTCGTTGGAAAGGTGGATTTGACATCGAAGTCTTCATCCTCCGCATGGGATGAGAAAAGAAGAGTTCTTACAATCGGGGAAAGCAAAGCGGACTTAGAAAGCAAGGAGCCGGGCCAACCGCTCAGAGGAAGGTGCCAACCCTAAGGAAAGGCACAAGAGGAAAGCAAGCGATGTCCAAGTAGCTTCCTTTGTCTCTGCCGAACGCAGCTTTTGTTGTTGATGCCAAAGGCCGCCTTTAAGGAGTCGTTGTCACGACCTACTGCAGCCGATGTTGCCGATTTGGCTTCCCCAGAATCCCAGTTCTATTGACCGATGGGAGAATAAAAATCTGATGAGAATTCTACTTCTGGCCCGAGCGGAATTCAGTTGTGCTAAATGAACGAGTTGTCCTAAATGCCCCTTGTTAGCTGTCGCAGGAAGTGGTGATGGCTCAGGAAGTTAAGCAAACTCGACCAAAGGACAAGTTTGTTCCTGCTTCGTTTTCTGTTCCCTCTTCACCTTTCCTGAATGAAGAAAGAGAGTGAAAGAGAAGAGATCAGTGCAATAGGTACAGAGGGGGGAGAAACTGTCTTCGTTCGGTTCGGCAGAAGAAAACAAATAGGAAGAGCACTATGCAAGCTTATAATAGAGTCAATATATAAAAGCCCTCGAGCAGTAAAACAAAGTCGTTACGGCTATGTTACTAACATGGACAGCTATGAATGGTATTCATTGACAGGAGTGACCGCTTTCTAGTCGTAGTTGGTACCGCCCCGGGTCCTGACTAAGGAATGGGATCACCCACCGTACTTTTCCTATTTTCTTTCACTTGTCGGACCAATCACTAATCACGAACAGCCCAACCCTCCATGATAGATACGACAAATGCACTTATAGACTAACTACCCCAATGTGCTCTATTGACTCCAACCCGCAGGTTTAGCTTGCTCCACCTTGTCCTGCTGACAAAGACGACAAGTTCTCACATACCCTGAAACCTCTTCCTCCATCTTTGGCCAGTAGTCACCTCGTGCGGATGAGATATAGTTGCCCTTAAGCTGTTGAGCAGTAAAATCTTTGTTTTGTTGGTGCAGGTCTGGGATCAGTAGTAGCTTCCTGAGCGACGAGAGCCTTCCACCTCTGCATTGGCCGACAGTAGAACTCCAGGGTGAAAGAGAAATTCCGAAAAAGAGTAATTTCTCCGTCTACAATATGCTCGAACCTTTAGTTTCAAAATCTTACACACGCCCTCTCTTCTTTCTCGGAAAGATGGAATTGGAATCTATTTGGTAGAGTCTGCCGCCTTAGCGACTCGAATAGATAATAGTGATCACCCAGTTAAACATATAGTTCCACCGGATTGCTAACTTCTTTTCATTAGGGACAGGTCTTTTCTTCCCTGCGGAGGGGTATGAATAGGGGGCTCGATCGAAGAGAGACAGTGGTGACTCGCCAAGAAAGATTTGAGAAGTGCTACCAGACTACAGTCGGTTGATGTTATAAAGTCCTCCATTATGGAATGGTTCTCAGCAGCACGTGAATCTCTTAACTCGCGGAAAGTGACAGCGTTTCTTTCATTTTAATATATTATATTAGCTTAGCTGAAACGGATCGAGTGTCCTACAAATCAATAGAATCTAGTTCGTTCGGATGATGTACTTGGGAGGACCGTAGCACAAGCCACCAGGCGAGGAAAGGTTTCTTTCATATGGATCCACTTCTTGCCACTCTTCTCATAATCTAATGGTGGAACTCTTCTTTCTTGAATCATATGCATTGGAAGAGACGAAAGATACTCGCGAAGAACAGTCATGGCCAAGTGGATGGAAATAGCATAAATAGAGCCAAGCCTTCTCTAAAAGAAGCAAGTGCAAGTCCCAGGAAAGCAGCTACTAGCTAATGTCAGAGGATCTTTGTTTGATTCGACTTCTGCCTCCTCCTTTTGAAATATGAAATTCGAGGTCACACAAAAAGGAGTAGCGAAGGGGAAATTCGTTAGGAGAGAATACCAGGCGTCCAGCTTAGCAACCATTGAACTAGCTGCCACCAAAAGGGAGATCCAGTAGATCACAGAACAAAGAGTAGTGAAAATCACCGAGTGAAAGCAGTCACTTCCGGAGTTAGCTCTGCAGATGAAGCAGGCGAAGGCCTTTAAAGAATAAGGACTAGGCTCAAGGCGCATCGCTTTGTTTACTTTAAAAGTTAGCAAGCTTTGATTATCATATAAAAGAGTTACGGAATTTCTAGAGATTCAGCCCCTAGAGACTAGCTAGCCTTCCGGTGGATTGCTTTGAATAGAAATGCTTTCTCTGGTTCACTGAGGTAGTTCGACTAGCTGGAACGTAGCGAAGGTTCAGGTTCAGTTGCTCTTCCAGGGAAGGAAGCTGCATTTTTTTTAGTCGTCCTATCGTAACTAAAGAAGTACTAGAGTAGATCCCGAGTGCCACCGATATAGCTCTTGGAGGGCTTGATCCCACACTCGGTTCAAGGCTTTTAAGACCGCGTAGAGAAAAGAAAGGCGACCACCTTCTCTTCCGAGTTGGCATGAAGCCTATTCTGTTGATTCATTGTCCATCTTCGATTTCGACTTCTGCCATACTTTCTTATAAGATGCATAACCCTCCCGGTCTTTCGAATCTAGAGGCATCAAGACCGCTTTCACCCCCTTTTCAATTCAAAGGCCTTAATCATATCCCAGGCTGTCGGATTGCTTTGGATGCTTCCGTTAGAGCTTCTTCCCCTCCTGTCATTTAAGGGCACCTAGCTTACAATCACTAGTGAAAGAGTGCCAATTGACCCAACTAGCGAATCAGAACCATTCAATCTTTTTCATCTCCGTGAATACCGCTCGAAAGCAGTCATTGAAAAGAGCAGTTATTTGTCGGCTTGATAGCACAAGCACGATCCACCCTCCGGAGAGTGAGGAAAGGGCCTAGCTTCTCAATAAGTCATTCAATGAACTAACTATACTTAAGATGTGAGCTATACCTATTCCTTCTTTTCTTATCTTTTCTGCGGGAGTGAACAATCAACCATGAGGCAAGGTACCCTTAAGATACCGAAAGATCCGCTTCGCTAGTTAAAGGTGAGTGGTCTTATTCTACAGGCTAGGGATTACCCCTAATTTATCCTCTAGGCTAGAGAACTACTCTTCTCCTTACTCTTATAGGTAGGCCCCGACTATTTCAAGAAAGACCTTTAACATCCGCCACATTGAGCTTCAATTCTCCAACGCCTGTCTCCAATGCTACACGTTCCGCTGACTTGGACCTCTTCTTAGGTTGATCGTCAGACGGCCTTGGGTCAGTAACCTTTGAGGATGCCATGGCTCTAAGCACAACCTCGCTCTGATACCAGTTGTCACGGACTTCTAGCTTGCCTAGCTAACTTGCCCGCGCGGCACTTGTGCAACGGACCTCTCTCCTACACAAGTCAGCCTTGCTCACTCACCCCTCTCTTGAGTAGAGCCCTCAAGCCTATCTAAGACTTCGGAGAAGGAAGTTAGACGACATTAGAAGGGGCTTAGTATTGGTTTTCAGCTATTGGTTCATTTTTCTCTATTAGGGCTTAGTTGCTAAGCGGCTGTCAGTGCAGGTGAACCGAACTCGTATGGCTAGTATGTATTGTTTCCGTCAGTAGTCTGCGTGCGAGATAGAGTACTGTCAGGGGTTCGCGAAGTCTATTAGTTGCTTGCTTTCATTTTGAGTCTTTCCCGCATGCGTGACTACCATTCTCTCTTTTCCATATTGGTAGCTCCCCCGTTCTCGCGGCGAAGGATCGTCCTGTAACTACCAGGGGTTTACTTGTCTCTTTTTCCTTTGCTGGAGGTCTTACTAGCCTTCCCTCCCGACTCAGATTTTGAGTTACCTGTCTATCAGGGAAATTCCCCAGTATTGCTAGTGTTCTATCTTTTTGGGTAAAAGTCCTCAAAACAGTGCATCTCGCCTATAGGAAAAAGCTAGCAAGACCAATTCCGCCCTGAGACGCGCTATCTTTTTGATCAAGTCCAGCCGCATATAGATGTAAAAGCACTCGTCTTTCTCTATTTCTCGATGTCGACTCATCACATCCTGGGTACCTTGAATACCGACTAAAGGGGCGTAGCGAGAGAGAGTGGCAAGCGCGCCTGGTACGAATGTACCACATGGACAAGCAAGTCCCATCCATCCGATGAACGAGTGCTTCGTATTGCCGCTGCTAAGCCGCCCCTCCAATGTGGATATCTGGAAAAGGGGAGCGAGAGGTACCAGGTGGTTTTGTAGATGCAACCCATAATCTTTCCCATCGCGGGGCACGATTGGTAGAATAGAGTCGAGACCTTACTCTAAAACCAGCACCAGCTAACCGAAACAATATGTTAGGGTTTGTGATCTTATACAGATCAGCCAACTGGTACATTCCTAGGGTAGATCTGACTGTTAGGAGAGCTCGCATTTCAATTGGAGACAGGTCCTTTTGGATCCCACGTGTCCAATACTTCTTAGCGAACTCGAGTGTTCCATTCGAAGAAATCAAAGATTGACTCTCCGAGATGGACACTCCCATTCTATCTAACAGTTCACGATACTTACCCGCAACGACAGGGTCAGCAATGACGACATCGTCACCTAACACTGCGTATCTGGTAAAAGGCGCCTTTGAGGATAATGAAAACTCAGCTGCCAACCACACTATGAAGTGGTGTGACAGTGAGAAAAGCGCCCAAGAACCGTAGTACCCGAGGGGTTGACCGGCAATAAAACTCACAATGGTCCTCCGCCTCACAAGAGGTTTCCAAACCCAAAATGAATTTAAGCCCAGCTCCTTCGGACTTCAAGTTCCGTGCTCCCCAATTAGTCACTCATCTCGCGCTACTCTTTTTTCTACTTTTTGATTCACTTTTTGGAACAAAAAGAAGAAAGAGCCTGCGTATCTAACTAATAGACTGAGACTCGGCCTTTAGACTATCAGTTCCGTCCTTTTCTTGTACTGTTACCGGATTCAGACATTCATTCTAACTATACAGATTCTTTTGTTTAAGACATGAGAGGGCAAGACTTTAGGTTCAAGTAAAGTGATTGGATAATGGATAGAGCTTGTGCATCTTTTCGTTCATAGTGGGGTCCACTTTTGTATCTGACCTTTACTTTAGATCAGGGGAGGCAGAATTCATTCTAGAAGGGTTTATTCAACGAGTCCCCTCCACTTTTCCATTGCTTTGGCAGCAGCTCTCGAATAAGCTCTTTGCGCACTCATAGGTGCGGGACTTTCTTTGTCTTGTTTATTTTGGCATCTGTGAACGTAACCACCCCTAGTTCTGTTACAGTAGACGGTCTTGGAGAAAGAACTGCTCTTGGTCTTGGGAATCTCATAGGAAGAGCATCTCTCCTCGAAGATGGATGGGCTTCATCCAATAGCCAAAATAGTAAAAGAAGATGTCATAGAATGAAAGCTGGGGGGAGGTTCAGATTCATTTCATTAGTAGTTAAGATAGCCACAACCACGGATATCAGGAAGAAATTCACAATCAGTTGTGCTAGAGGAAGCTCTTTTCTTTGGCTTGGCTCGCAGAACCGATTTGCCTTCTGATCTGATTGAAACTACCTCTTCTTACTCTATCTTGCTTGGCTTTCTAGCTGGACTGCTAGCTTGGAACGAGGAGAACTTTTCATAAATGAAAGACTAGCTGACCGACCTACTAAACTAGACTGGCAAGGGTTGGGACTATCAAATTCTTTCCTGTGGAAGGGAGAGTTTCCAGCTGGAGATCACTTGCCAGGTGCAGCTAAGAGTTACCTGCTGCTAGGCCATATGTGTTGGCTGCAGCCGAAGTAAAGAGACTTTCTTCTTCCTACGGATTCCCGTCTGGGAAAGCTTCTTTGGAAAAGCCCGATGAACCGCAAGCCTTCGATTCTTTGATTCAGTTGATTGACTCCTCTGCCTTCAGCGGACGATGCCCATGAACTAAGCCGTTCCATTCCAATCGGACATTGGAGCCTTTTCTCCCTTCTTTTTGAGTGGATTTCCCTGACTGGGAAGTGAAAGCATCATCGTAGGCCCGTCCCCTTTATGATTGAAAGTAAGAAAGATTCCCGACCTAAATGTAGAATTCTATATCTCATCCATTCTAGCATTCCTCCCATCGGAATCAGTCCCAAGAGCGGCTACAACTACGAGAGCAGTTAGCCCTCTAACTTGAATACGATTCAACTCAACGGACATTCCAGAAGATAAGCCCGAAAGGAGCTCTACCCTTACTGGATTGCGTTAAAGTTCGAAGCTTAGCTCGGCATCAATCTGCAACTGACTTCCGACCGTGTTAAAAGTTCTATCATGTCACTACGGATTGGACACGAAGGGGTCTTCTCAAGAGCGAATTCCCTTATCCTCCTTCCCTTGAAAGAGGGTGAAAGAAAGAATCAATATTAAAGAGACTCGGCTTTTGAGTAAAGCTCCGCAGCATCAGCCGACGAAACAACGGCTCTGGTTTATCCCTCCTAGCCAACGTATTCAGTTTATCCTGAACCAACAGATCTCATTTCTCTCGAATCACCAAGAGCACCTCTTTATCCCGGACCATCAGGAATCGAATAATCATTCCATTCTCCACCCCTTTCGAATGAAAAAGTGTGAACCCATAGGATCAATTTCCAGTCTTTGCCGATCCCTTTTCTACTGATTGCTTCTATTACTGACTTATATGACGATTCGGATTATCGGTGCCTAAACTCAAAGGTCTCTTGCTTGAACCTCATTCTCCTATCTTAAATAAGGCCTGAACGGTGGCATAAAAGCCTTGGCTGCCGCGCCTGATTCGACTCACCATTATTAGGCCTTCTTTGTCTTCGCATTACCCTAGTTCCTTAATCCAAATAGCCATAGGAGAAGCTGAGCTAGCTAACCTAAGTCCGTAGCTAAAGTTCTCAAACAAGAGTTCCATTCCCCTTACTCGTATTGCAGGCAAATCCCGTTACTAGTAGTTCTGGTTAGCCCACTTGCCCGAGCACACTCTCAACTTGTAGATGCGCCAATCCAGCCTTCCCCCACGAGAACAGAAAAACCAACAGACCACGAACACCAGCACGCATGAAAACAGCCCTTTTGAAAGCATACCCAAGGCGCGGGCATCCATCACTAACAATGATTCATCATTACCAATCATTGGGGTAAAAATCCTTGTCTTTTAAGGATTGTTGAACTGCCTTTACTATGGCGCTTTCAACCCTATATTTTATGGGCGCTATAGCTATAGTCGTGTCATCGCGGGTCAGTTTGGTTACCAGTGTGGAGAGATGGCGATGTCGCGAAGCCAGTGTTTTTTCAGCACTTGGCGTCTTAGACGACATTTCCAGCATAGCAGCGAGATTTTCCATTTTCCAGTCTCTTGGAGGAACCTTTTTCCTTTGTTTTTCGAGTTCCAAACGAAAACGGTTTTCCAACCAATTTCGAAGAATTCCCAGTTTATCTTCGATGGAGGCTTCCTGTTGTGCTTCGAGTTCCAACTCCACCGGACTCTTATTTAAAATATCCTTATCTCTTTTTCGTCCATAGGGGGACTACTATTGAGATCAATGTTTCCTCTAGATGAGCCTGTCGCGGAAGGAAACGGGGAAGTAGAAGCAATTTATCGCCCGTTTTCTTCCGGCATGGGCACAGGTGGAGACACAAGCAAAGGCAGATCCCGTTAGAACTTAATAATCCCGGAATCCCTTCCTATTTGAGAGACAATAGTGAACATTTATCCATAATCCATTGAAGTAACACCAGCGGCAAAGGCACAGGTTCCTTCGGCAGCAGGAAAGGCAGTTGACTTCGTTGACCCGGATTGGAGCAAACACGCAATACACACGGAGGTGGGAACTGCAGTATAGTATATATACGTCAAGGCCAACCAACTTCTAAAAAAACAGAATATTAAGTTGACTCTATTTATGCATTAATGACCCAGTAAAAGGTAAAAGCACTATCTCGCCCATATATACGAATACAAAACCACTTTGAATAAATAGAGATTGAGAATAAGTTTCCCTTTGGACAGATCCAGTTCACATTCGGGAGCCAAAGCTTGACTAATAAGGACTACCCGCTTGAGTCGGCTTTCAAGCAATCCTGGCATAAGCTATGCTTTTTCGGAATCCATCCCGCTCAATAAGATATGGATATGGATCTTTCTAGAGGCATACTCCAGTGCAGCTGATTCTCAAGCAGTAGGACCGCTTACTCTAAGAAGAAGGTCGGGCCCGGAAACTCTCACAGCTCTGACTTCTTCAATTGCTAGTCTAGCAACAGCTTCTACGCATTCAGTTAGCTTGAAAAAAAAGCTCCTACTCGAAGAAGAACCGATTCTAGCATTTGTCCATCAAAGAGCCAAGCATGACATTCGATGCTGTAAGACATATGGCATATCTGTGGACATTGGGACTCCTTCTTGGACTTCTGATGTAATTGGGCATTTGCTTAATCCCTAGCTTCATGAAGTTTCATGTAAAAGAATCCTTTGCTCTTCAGTTATCGTCTTCTACTTTCGCACCTTAATAGCGAAAGGCTGATAAATCACCGGCAATAAGTAGTGCATCACTTTCCTCTTTGTCCACCCTCTTCTTCCTAAGACCCTTCTCTCAAAGCAGTTCCTTCTTTCACGCTTGGCTTGGATTCATGTGCAGGGGATAGGATCACAGCCTATTCTCTTACTATTGATTCAACCTCCTCAGGCATTATGGGAGCTGCTAGCTACCTTCTTAGCCACCATTCTTTATTAGCCAAGGCGATTGAACGAGATTAGTTCAAACCCGAGGGAGACTCGGATCTTCTATCTGCAATAAGATTTGAGGAATTTCTGATGATTCAATAGATGGGCAGAATGGGATTCTGTTGAGAATGCTCTAACTCTAAAAAGGCACATAGGCAAAGATTCGTTGCTATAGCAAAGAACGAGAAGAAGAACGAAAGGTACGAAGTCACTCGACTGTAAAGAGAGGAGTGAAGAGTTCTTCTTCTGATCGGAGGAGAAAGAATACTTCTTCTTGTTCTGAGCTACCGAGCTAAAGCAGTTTTCTTGCTACCTTACAAGACTGAACGAACTACAGGAATGCTAAGGAGAGGGACGAACGACTCCTTTGCAGTAGAGAAAGTACTACGTATATGCAGATCGACTCTTTCGAGATGTAGAGATAGAAGTCTCTTATAGACGTCTTGTGCGACTTCATGAACTGAGTGAAGCAGCTAAAAGGGGGATCTCCGATGAGGCGAACGAATCATTCAAAGATAGAGGAAGCTCATAAAAAAAGGGACATCAATGCCAAAAAACAAGGGGCAAAGCTGCTTTAACTTGCACCTCCTTTTCTTCTTGTTTTGCCCTAAAGCAAGTCAACTGCCTCAGTCCTAGCTCATTCACTCTTAGCAGCAGTAACGAAGTAGGGCTCTTTTCCTTTCCTTGCAAGAAATGAATTTCATCCCTTGGGAAAGAGGAAGATTACATTGATCTCAAAGGGCACCTAACTAAGTGAAAGTGCAAATCTATAAGCTGCAGTAGACACAGTTGACATAGGCCCTTACTCAGTCCCATCCATTCAATAGCTCTGAACTCTAGCAGCTTCACTCGTCACTCTTGCTCCTAGCTGAAAGTCTTCCCTCTCTTCCCCAGGAGACAGAGAAGAAGTCAACTCCTTTCTTCTGAGTCGAAGTCGACATTTGCTTTTTCTTCCTTTCTTTTGATCATTGAAAGAATTTATGGCATCATCCCATTTCGAGGACTCACAGAAAGACCTTCTATCCGGATGGTTGAAAACCCTAGGATCAGTAGCACGAAATACCTTAATCTCCCGAGTGAGACCCTTCTATACCGATTCTTAGCTGACTTCCTTCTTCTTCTTCCCTTGGGACAAAGAAGAACTCCTTACTTGATCGCCTATTCAATGTGTATTTCTTCCTAGTTCGGTAGGCCCAGGGATCACTGATTAGTCGAATGAGCCCATCCCTATGGCCTATCTCAAACGAACATTTGAGCGAATGCGGAAACATCCACTAAAAAGGCATCTGCTCAAGTGCGCTTTTGGGCTTTCGGCTGGAAACTTCCTGGCTTTCCTCGTCCACCAAAGGGGAGTGGAGGTTGATAAGAACAAGGCCCGAGCCATCATAGAAGCTGCCCCACCGAGCAATAAGAAGGAACTGCAACGGTTGTTAGGGAAGGTTAATTTTCTACGAAGATTAATCTCTAACTTAGCCAGGAAGACGTGATGTGTTTTCCGCCTTGCTGAAACTGAAAGGGTCGGAGGAATTCGTATGGGAAGAAAGGCACCAGGAGGCCTTCGAAGCTATCAAGAGGAATCTGGCAAGACCCCCAGTGCGGATGCCACCGAGGAAAGGGAAAGCTCTACGGCTGTACATCTCAGCGGCCGAGAATCTTATGTCAAAAGGACCAACGACGATGAAAGAGGAGAAGAGGAAGAAGCGTCTGGGAGCCGGCACCCCTTCAGGTCCTTCTCCATTACGCAGACGAGACAAATGGTAAGCGGCGACATCACTTCGTAGAGGTCTCGTCACAATGGAAGAATCTAAGTCTTTCAATAGCAAGAACCATATACATATTTCGACCACTAAGCACCGCTTTATTCACCAAATACAATAAGGCCTGATGGTTCACATAGAAAACGAACTTGACACCCAGTCTCCACTCTGCGTGAATCCCATTCGATGCGTCTAGGGTTCTGGCTTTTATAAGTTCCATTGTAGATGTGCCATTTTCTTCTCGCAAGAGCGCATTCGATAGCATCCTCTTCTGGGCATCTAGATCGATTCCTAAGACCCTCTTATGCGCTACGTCCTACTCCTACTGCAGATAGATGCCGACCCGAATGACTGCTTTACTGCTATTACTGTTCTTGACGAAGCTCCTGGTGTCAGGTGCAGATGAAGACGAGAAGACGGTCTCTTGAATCAATCTCCTCGCTGATTAAACTAAACAATCGCTATTCTTTTTAAACGAAAAAAATCAGCAAGAGTCGTGAAAAGCAAAGACCTCCGTAGAGCTAGATTCAACTTCCCCCCAGCTTGACCGAGTCCGCTCTATGATACCTCTGACTGCGCCCAACAAAGCCGCCCTCCATTTGCTCTGCCTATAGCCCACCTAAAACCGCTAGCCTAAACAAAAGAAAAATCCCAGCCTTATATATGGTTAAGGAAAACGTTACTGGCAATAAGCACCTATCCCAGGTCCAGCAAGCTTGGTTGAATGGAGAGCTTTTTTAAGACTAAGGCGGGAAGACACCCTATTCCCTAAGTAGAAACCGGCTCTAAAGAGAGTAGAGAGTAACCTTGAGCAGAAGACTAGAGATCACTCTTCTCACCATCGAGGACCCGGAAGCAAAGACAAGACCTTTCTCTTCCAATTGACTGCTCCAGAGGACAGGGACAGAGTTCTCTCACAAGTTCCGCGGCTTCGGCAGCCAGACCCCTTGAATGCCTTTCAAGCGGCAAGATGTTAGTGAAAGGGCTATGTAACCAGGCTATCAGGTAGTATTGCGTTCCGATACTACTGTGATATATTCTATCCTTTCATCTATATCTATAACGGTAGCAGCACATGGTTTTGACATCTGTTTAGGAGATGCTGCCCGAGAGGACGAGTAAGGCGGACACCAGATGCTGTACGCTAAGATGCCGACCCTATCTGCCTGGAGAGATAGTGAAGTAGCCAGGGGGACTTTTTCTGTGCGGCTCCGCTCTCCAAAGCTGGAGCCCGAGGGTACATGTAGAGGAGAGCATGCCGACGAAAGTGAGAGACTCCATATGGGTTTCGGGGGTTGGTGTGTTCTTACTCTTACAGCGACCGTGCTTTAGAACCCTCTTTCTAGCTTTTAGTTTCAGGGACTGGGGAAGACTGAAATTAAATAAAAAAAAGGGAACGAATTCACCGCCGTATGGCTGACCGGCAATTACTAGCGATTCCGGCTTCATGCAGGCGAGTTGCAGCCTGCAATCCGAACTCTCGACAGAATATAAAAGAGGACCACAGGCCTGTATAGACACCTCAACGAACTCATGTGGACACTCTTCAGCCTGAGGACAATCTCTCAAAAGCACATGTTGACCCGTTTTTCTTTTCTTTGCTGATTCCTCTCAATGAAATTTGCCATGTTGCACTAAGTTACTTACGGATGTATGCATGCGGTCCGGGAACACTTTGGGGTGAACACCCATCCGAACAAGTAGGGTCAATAGTTCAGCATTTAGGCCGTAACATTTAGCAACAAAAAGAATTTTACCCAACAAGTGCTCTCCGAACCAAGCTAGATAGTCTCCTATCACTAGGCTCACCAACCAACCTGGACTTTTATTCTTATTATTCCTACCGGATATAAAAACCATAAGGATTGTTTCCAGCCATGAGTTCCCCTATGACATAAGCGCTCTTGGGTGGGGTGGGCCATCATTCGCCAGGTCTTTGAGTGCCCGTCGTACCACGTAGTTGGTGCACTAGGCTGATCGAGACTCGACTTTTCGGATCTGGCACCTGCGCCCGGCCCGGTCTGCCAGCTCTTAGTAGCTCTACGTCCGGTCGTGCGTGGTATGTTCGCGATGCGTTCCATTTGTACGAATCGCGTACTATAACGTTCCTTTTTTGGGCTGGGCCGTTCCATCAAATCTTTGAGAAGAGGCCCAATCTCGTATTGGATGGTCGGCGTGGCGATAGGCTTCGCTTCTACGACTGCCTTCCCAGCTGTTGCAAACACTGAGCGAGAACGGTAAGGGGCGCACAATGTCGTTGCGCGGGGATGCGATTCGCTAAGCTGGGGGAAAGAAAGCCGTCTGGCCCTACCGGATTAGGTGATTGACCGAACAAATAGGCCTAGATCTATGCCCCTTAATGAATTGAATGGTCCTTCGACCTTCGTTTGATTCCGACGGCCGGCATAGATCTCATGAGACCCGCCCACTATTACTACGAAAAAAGCCCTGCCCTTTTCCTTCGCTACTAGGAGAGTAAGCCACTTCTATTAACGCCGGATCTT
>MKEJ01070099.1:0-21118 GCA_001753735.1 Embelia ribes | reverse complement strand
CACTCCAAATGGCGTGTCCGATACACATCTAGCCGCATCTGAACCGCATTTGAGTCCCCAGAGAATCCGATGCGGGTACGGTACACGATTTGGAGTTTCCGTGCTTCCTAGTTTGTAATTGTGTAGGACCAGAGTACGGGGAAGACAATTGGTGTTGGGCATGAGTTAGAAGGTCTCTACTATGCTAAGAACTTCAATCGCTTATCCTGCTACCGAAGCTCCTTTACTGCTTCACAATCGCCTAGGTCATCTAAGTCTTTCCAAGCTCCATCGGACGGTTCCAAACTTAACTTTAACTTATTTAGACTGTGAGTCATGTCAATTTGGTAAACATATCCGTAGCTCATTTCCCAATCGTGTCAACTATTGAGCAGAGTCGTTATTTTCCGTTGTTTACTCTAATGTGTAGGGTCCAAGTCGAGTTGTATCGTCACTAGGATATCAATACTTAGTCACCTTTGTTGATAATTATTCTTGAAGTACTTGGTTATTTTTAATGAAACGAAGGTCAGAGATATTTTCCATTTTTTAAAATTTTTGTTCAGAGGTTTGCACTCAGTTTGGCATTTCAATCAAAACAGTACGTACTGATAATGCACGAGAATATCTCTCCGAACCATTTCAATCATTTATGGCCTTACAGGGAATGTTACATGAAACATCATGTTCTCATACCCCACAACAAAACGGTGTGGCCGAACGTAAAAATAGGCACTTGGTTGAAATTGCAAGAACTCTTCTTCTTCATGCACATGCTCCTATACGTTTCTTGGGAGATGCTATTCTCACGGCATGTTATCTAATTAATCGGATGCCTTTATCTGTTCTAAAAATCAGGTACCTTACTCTATAACTTATCCTACAAAGCCTCTCTATCATGTCTTACCACGTGTATTTGGTTCTACGTGCTTTGTTCATAATCTAATTTTGGGAAAAGACAAGTTGTCCGCCCGTGCTTTCAAGTGTGTTTTTCTCGGTTATCCACGTTTACAAAAAGGATATCGTTGTTGCTCTCCCGATCTTAGATGTTATATAATTTTTTCCGATGTTACATTTTTTGAGTCATAGATGTTCTTTCCATTATCTTCCACACCTCAACGTATATCTAAGGACCTTCCACTTCCGAGCCCCACTATAGAGCTAGAATTTCCTCCAGTCTCAATTTCTATTCCGAAACCGTCGCTGCCTCTTATTACATCATCGACGGATTAAAGCCATGTAATCCTATGTTAGCCCCGCAGAGTCTCTTCCGAGGACCTCTGAAGTCATACTCGATGTTTTGCCTTCAGATAGCCTGGTAGAGATACAAAATGATTCATGCACATCTCCATCGCCAACACCTTTTCCGGGAATGCTGTCCAGTCCTCCTGTCATACTAAGGAAAGGTACTCGTACGACTCGTAATCCTTACCTAATTTATAATTTCTTGAGTTCTCACTGTTTATCTTCTTCATATTCTACCTTTACTTTGTCTCTTTCGTCTGTGTCTATTTCAAAAACCACAGTGAGGCATTGCCACATCTACGATGGTGACAGGCTATGGTTGATGAAATGACAGCTCTCCACTCCAGTAGAACATGGACTTTGGTTCCTCTTCCTCCAGGCAAGACGATGGTGGGATGTAAATGGGACTATACAGTCAAAATGAAACCTGATGGACAGATTGATTGCCTTAAAGCTCGTCTTGTGGCTAAGGGATATACTCATATTTTTTGTCTTGACTGTGGCGATACTTTCTCTCCCGTTGCTAAACGGGCACCTTATTGCTTATTCCTGCCTATGACCGATATTCGATATTGGACCCTTCACCATTATTTGTTCTGTTCACCTTTTTATATGGAAATCTCGAATAATAAGTTTATATGGAGCAACCTCCTGGATTCGTTGCTCAGGGGGAGTCTTCTAGATTGGTTTGTCGTTTACGACGATCTTTGTATGGTCTCAAAGAATCTCCCCGAGCTTGGTTCAACAGATTCAGTGTTGTTGTTAAGAAATTTAGAATGACTCGTTCTAATGGGGATCATACTGTTTTCTATCGACATTTTCCCTGTGGATATATCTATTTGGTGGTTTATGCGAATCATATTGTCATCACAGGTAGTGATCATTTCCATTATTTTCAGACTAAAGACTTGGGTCCACTTCAGTACTTTCTTGGGATAGAAGTTGCATAATCTAAAACAAGAATTACTACCTCTCAAAGAAAATACACATTAGACATACTTGAAGAAATATGCATGATAAAGGCTAAACCTCTTGATACTCTGATGGATCCCAATGTTAAACTTTTGCTAGGTCAGGGGGAGCCTCTTGCAGATCCGGCCAAATACCGACTAATTGTTGGACGATTAAATTACCTCACACATACTCGTCCAGATATATCATTTGATGTAAGTATTGTTAGTCAATTTCTGAATCCGCTTTGCAAAAGTCATTGGAATGCTGTGATTAGAATTCTCAGACACATTAAGGGAGCGTCGGGCAAAGCATTACTATATTAAGACAAAGGTAATACTCAGATCATTGGATATTGTGATGCAGATTGGGCTGGATGCCCTATTGACAGACACTCTACATCTGGATATTGTGTTCTTATTGGAGGGAATCTTGTGTCTTGGAAAAGTAAGAAACAAGATGTTTCTAGATCCAGCGCAAAAGCTAAGTATCGATCAATGACCTTAACAATGTGTGAACTAGAGTAACTCAAAGGATTACTTCTAGAATTGAAATTTGGTGAAATAAAGCATACGAGACTTATTTGTGATAATCAGTTAGCACTGCATATTGCCTCAAATCCAGTATTTCATGAGAGAACCAAACATATCGAAGTTGATTGTCATTTTGTTCGAGAAAAGGTTTTGACAGGAGAAGTCACTACGAGCTACTGCAAATCAGATGAACAACTCGCAGATTTTCTCACAAAGTCCCTTCGACGACCTCAAGTAAAATATATATGACAATCTTGGCGCATATGACATATACGCTCCAGCTTGAGGGGGGAGTGTTACAAAATAGTGTATTAATTGTGTTAGATATTTGGCGAATAAAATATTGAGTAATAATGTAATTTTGTTAATTAGGGAATCTTCTAGATTTCCCACATCTGTACTATGTCAATATAAATAAAAGTAAAGGCAAACCATTTGGTATGCACACTGTTTTCTCCCAAATATTATTGTCTCTCTTTTATATTATTTCGTCGTTAGCTTAATACATATTTAGGTTAATTTTAGGAATGTGAAAATCTTATTATAATAATATTTTTAAAAATTAATGTTGATTTGAATAATATTTTTAAAAGTTACGGAGAATCTAAGATTGGTAGGAATCAATTTATAAAAATATTTATTTCCTAAAAATATTTTGATTCTTAAATATTATTTTAATAATTTATATTATAATAACTTATTTTACGGTTATTATGTAGAGATATATGTATATCTTGGGGCTGTGCGTGATCGTATAGGAGATTTAATTTTAACATTTTCTATTATGGTAAGTTGATATATGTGTATAATTTTAATATTTTTTTATTATCGAAAATATTATTGTTTTAAAATCCTAATTTATTGGGACATTTTTCAAGCATTTATGCAAACAAATGTTGCAATTAGAGCGAATATAGTTGGATGGAACAACTTTTATGTACAAAAGAAGATAAGAAGATTTTGGCCTGTCAGTTAAAAATTTCTTTCATTTTCTGTTAGTTTATTTATTTTTCCTGTTTTTATTGTTTTGGTCGACACTCATTTGGAAAACTGCTGTAGATGCGTCTTTCTACTTGAACCTATGTCCAAATTTCAAATTAAAGTTTGCTTATAAACTTTAGACAGTCTGGTTATAATTTCTAACATTTACTTTTTATTGCTTTGTGTTGCAGGTTTTGAAGTCAACAGTAATTTGGGAATATCACTGTAGATGTATATTTAGGCTTAGGAAAACCTATGGATTTGGCGAGCTATTTGCGGCACCCAAGTGCCTTTTATGGCAGTGAGGCTTCTAGTTGCAAGACATTGGATAATTTCGATTCGCTGTTGAAATTTAGGTCTAGAGGCATTGGCTGTAGTTTTGTTGGAAATCCAGGATTTACCTCCAAGTCCTACGAGAAAAAGAAGCTGAAAAATCTTGCAGTTACTAGAATCAAGAGCCATGGCAATTCGGGTGCTTATTATTCTCGCCAATCTTTGGTATTCAGTTTTGATGTTGTTCGTAAGATGTCAAGAGGTGCAGTACGGTCATGGTGTCAGGGCGGTGATTCAGTTGCTTATATCGGTGATAATGGTCGAAATGTAGAGATTGTTGAAGGTCATAACAATGATAGTTCAAGGGAAGTGGCTAACGACATTAAAGAGTTAAAGGAAGACATAGCTAACGCAGAAATCAAGGAGGATCCGACTATGGATGAATTAAGGGAGATTTTGCTGCTGGCACGCAAGGAATTGGAGGCTGCACATGTGAATAGTGCCATGTTCGAGGAAAAGGCTCAGAGAATATCAGAAGCTGCTATAGCATTGAAGGATGAAGCAGCAAATGCTTGGGATGCCTACAATTTAACGTTTAACATAGTTCAGGAAATTGTAGGTGAAGAAAGTGCTGCTGAAGAAGTTGTTCAGAGAGCGATAACAGCCCTTTCTTTGGCAGAGACAAGGCTTCAAGTGGCAGGTGAATCGTTAAAAGCTGCCAAAGGAAGTATTAGTTTAGTAACTGAAAGTGGTGGAGAAGTGTCAAATCCTCTTAGCAAAGAAGAGGACTTCTTGGCTGCTCAGGATGAAATTAACGAATGCCGAGCTACTTTAGAAAGTTGTGAGGCAGAGCTGAGACGGTTGCAAAGCAGAAAAGAGGAATTACAACATGAAATGGACCAGCTAAGTGAGGTCGCTGAGAAGGCGCAAAAGGATGCTTTGAAAGCTGAAGAGGATGTGGCAACGATCATGCATTTAGCGGAGCAAGCCGTTGCTTCTGAACTTGAGGCTGCACAAAGAGTGAATGATGTAGAGATTGCATTAGAAAAGGCTGAAAAGGATTTTTCCATTCCTCTACCGGAAGACTCGGAAACTATTGTACAGAAAAATGGTTTTTCATCCCAAGAACAGGTTATGGTTGAGGAGGAATTGGTGGATGAAGAAGAATTTCAGGCAAATGCTGGTGATACTGCTATTGAAATGGAACGAGATGTACCATTGGAAGGTCCTACTTCAATACATGAGCCTATACCATTTAGCCAATCTGAAGTAGTTGAGCGGAGTATTGAAGATCATGCTAATGACCAAGAGAATGGAATAGAGTCAGAGAAGTCTAAGAATGTGATTCCAATAATAAAACCGGAGTTACAAAAGGAATTAAGGACCGAGGGTGCACCACTTAATGCTCCGAAAGCTTTATTGAAAAAATCTTCTCGGTTTTTTCCTGCATCATTTTTCTCCTCAGACGATACTGAATTCACACCAGCATCACTTTTCCAGGGTCTTGTGACATCAGCAAGGAAGCAATTGCCTAAGCTAATTGTTGGAGCATTGCTAGTTGGAGCAGGGTATGCAACTGTCACGATCTATTATTTTTTACTGGTTTTGATTGTCATGAATCATGATCTATTATTCCCGGTAATAGAGAGCTTGTCATTGGACTATTGTTTGTTAAGCAAAATGATCTTTTCGGGTATATTACAGTGTTGCAGTTTGTGTCAATCGATCGGATAGAATCAGCAAGCTGCTACAGACAGATATCATTACCACCGGTATTGATGAAGTCTCCGAAAACACAAAGCCTCTGGTCCGTCAAATAAGAAAGTTGCCAATGAGAGCGAAGAAGCTATTGGATATGCTCCCCCATCAAGAGGCATGCGCTTGGATTTGTATTATATGCCCCACATTGTGCTTATCAACTTAATATGTTATACCATGTACTTATTTCTGCCAATTTTGGTGGTTCTCCTGTCTTGTGATTTAGGTGAATGAGGAAGAAGCCTCTCTCTTTGATGTGTTATGGCTGTTGCTTGCAAGTGTCATATTTGTGCCTATATTCCAGAAAATCCCAGGAGGTAAAATCTATTTTGATGTGATCTTTGACCCTTGGTTAATGATCTTCTATGGTGAAAGATGTTTGTATCAGAACCACACTGTCATGCTTGAGTACGTGAATGCTAACTTATTTTGTGGTGACACTGGTATAACGTCCAGAAGTAGTATATGGGATGGAATCGCCTGCTTTTGTCTAGGAGTTTGTATGCTGGTGATCCATTTTACTCACCAGTTAATTGTTTGTCCTTCTCTAGGAACCAATACATTAAAATCACAGTAATTTCACCAAGGCTTGATTGTACCAATTACACTGTTCATGCCTCAGTCATCATTAGCTTGTAATCTTTGCCCATCCGTGTGATACATGTCTGGAGTGATGCTATTAATTTGGTTGAGATTTGTTGCATCTTTAGGTAGTCCTGTCCTTGGGTACTTGGCTGCTGGCATCTTGATTGGACCATACGGTCTCTCTATTATTCGTCATGTGCATGGGACAAAGGCAATAGCTGAATTTGGAGTTGTATTCTTGCTATTCAATATTGGGCTGGAGGTGAACCCCTTATAAAGTTGGGTTTAGTTTCTTTTATATATTGCTCCTTGCCTTTTCACTAGGTGTGCGTTCTCATGAAAAATCTGATCAACTTTCATACTTTCACAGCTTTCAGTTGAAAGACTGAGCTCTATGAAGAAATATGTTTTTGGATTGGGCTCTGCTCAGGTTCTTGCCTAACTTTATCTCCAAACACTACACAGTTTGTCCCACCGGAATTAAAACTTTCTCTAAAGCACCAGCTCTTGCTCTTTATGCATGATAACTTCAGGTTTTGGCTACTGCAGTAGCAGTCGGTTTAGTTGCTCATTATATTGCTGGGCAGCCTGGCCCTGCTGCAATTGTCATTGGAAATGGTCTGGCTTTATCTTCAACTGCTGTTGTCCTTCAGGTAACGTTTAATGAGCAGTTTTTCCTGTATGGACCTTGATTATTAGTTACAATTTCCTGGATGTTTACTTGTGTACTAATCTTATCTGGATTTTTTGTTCAGGTGTTACAAGAACGAGGTGAAAGCACATCACGTCATGGACGAGCTACCTTCTCTGTTTTACTTTTCCAGGTTTTTCTCCAAATTTTTTATGCCTTGATTGGGATGAAGTGTCTAAAAGATCTAAAAATCTAAAAAGTGATTCTTGTAAAATATCTATCATGACTTTATTGTTTTTATATAATGAGTCTGATAACCGGATCCTCATCTCTGGTATCTTATTGTATTAACTGAATTTTTATTGGGTTGTTTGAGATAGTCCTTTCGGAGGCTATTTAAAACAGTCGCTAACAACTTTCTTTGACCAGCTTTCACCGTTTCCCTTTCCTTTACCTTGATACAGAAACTCTTAGGCTGCGTTTGGTACAAGGATTTTTCACGAGAAAATGAAACGGAAAGGAAAATCTCTTCATAAAAATCATGGATGCAATAACTAATTTTTTCTTTTCCATCACATTTTCCTTTGAGAAATCCTTGCACCAAACGCAACATTAATTCCTTAAATTTACGAGAGAAACTTGTTTTGGAATATTTTACTGCTGTATGGTTGTGGGTGCAGTCATGACATCCTACCATTATGGAAATCAACGATTTGCTCAAATAACTTAATTTTCATGTCCGCAAATATCATTTTTCTCAATTCCTATGTGTAATTGAAATAAAGAATAAATTGCTTTAATGTCTCCCATCTTGTTTTCTATCAGCTCCAAGTGATCTTTCTATCTAATCTTATCTAATTATTAATGAATAGAATTTATTCGTTCCTCTTTCCCATGTGCATTAGTTCACCTTTCCCAATTTCCACATTGTTTTTTGTTCCATCTTTGTATGTAGAAATTATGACACTTTGTACGATTCAGTCTATTTTTGACCCATAATAATTACAATTCTCCAGCCATTAGTCACCGAACCAACGGGCATCAGAAGATCCTTGAAAACTGTCATGTGTGACCGGTCGCCATTGTTTTAACAGTTTTTAGCAACTTCTATTTGTACTTTGTTCGTCTTTCTTTTGTCCTTAAATATCTTGTATCGATGTTGCTCTCCTCTCCTACGTAGATAGGTACCAACGATCTTATATTCATTGTGATTTTCCTTTTGCCCTTTTGATGTGTTGCTCCAGGATTTGGCTGTTGTGGTTTTGCTGATACTGATACCTTTGATTTCACCTAATTCATCGAAAGGAGGGGTAAACTTGCTCTCTTATTTCTCACTGATTTTTCTTCTCTTAAGATGTATGTCGTTTAAGATTGCATCACTTCTCTTACTATTGTTTTTAGTTGTTTCTGCCTGTGCTATTTCTTCTATTGCAACTACATTTTCTTCTTTACATCTGTAGATTGGTTTCCAAGCAATTGCTGAAGCCCTTGGATTGGCAGCGGTTAAGGCTATTCTAGCAATCTCAGCCATCATTGCTGGTGGACGCTTGGTGAGTTTAACTTGTAGCTAAACCTTTAGAAAATGAAACCCAAGGTGATGAAACCAATATATATGACCCTTATGATGCCGGTTTTTTTCCTCAACCGTGATGAAGAATCCTTTAAAAGGATTTTTAAAAGTTGCATTAGTAATTAGGATTTGTAAAGCTTCTGCACATCACCTTTTAGGTCTGGTATATGTTAAAGATCTATTGATGTGGTCCTGGATTTAAGTCTTTGCAAGTTTTGCAAGTTCTAAGTGCTGAAAAATTTATGTTTGCAGCTGCTGCGGCCAATTTATAAGCAAATTGCAGAGAATCAAAATGCTGAAATATTCTCTGCAAACACACTCCTTGTTATCCTGGGGACAAGTCTCCTTACAGCTAGGGTATGATTCATTGTCATTAAGTGACTCTTATAAAATTGCAATGAATCTTGCACGCCTTTATTCATTTTAGTGGAACAGGCTGGCCTTTCCATGGCATTGGGAGCATTTTTGGCTGGCTTGCTTCTTGCAGAAACGGAATTTTCCTTGCAGGTTGAATCAGATATTGCACCGTATCGTGGTCTCTTATTGGGTCTCTTCTTTATGACGGTAGGTACATTCAGGAACCTACAAGCTTAAAATATCATTGTTCAAATTGCCAAGAGGAGAAGTTTTATACTTGTCCGTGTTACTAGATTGCTATTCTGGTCCTATAATTGACAATTTGTGTTCCTTGAATTTCAGGTTGGAATGTCCATTGACCCGAAACTTCTTGTTTCGAACTTTCCTGTTATTATGGGAACATTAGGTCTTTTAATTGGTGGTAAGACCCTACTCGTTGCCCTTATTGGAAAATTCTTTGGGATTTCTATCATATCTGCAATCAGAGGAGGTCTTCTGCTTGCTCCTGGTGGAGAATTTGCTTTTGTTGCTTTTGGTGAAGCTGTTAATCAGGTTTCCCATTCTTTGAACTATGTATTTGTCTTGTTATTTATTGTTTAATGATATCATTGAGCCTGGATACACAAATATCTAAGTACTAGAAGAAATTTTCTGTACTTAGCTTGGAGCTGACCTCTGTTCTTGTTGTCTGTATTAGAGCTGAATGCTGTTCTTGGTTACTGAAGTAAATGATTTCTGGATCTTTCTGGCAGGGTATTATGTCACCTCAGCTGTCATCTTTGCTGTTTCTTGTGGTAGGAATTTCAATGGCTCTTACCCCATGGTTGGCTGCGGGTGGCCAGTTAATAGCCTCACGGTTTGAGCTGCAGGATGTGCGTAGTTTATTACCTGTAGAGAGTGAGGTAGCTTTCGAAATTTCATGTCTTCTTTAAACAATTATGACATACATTTTTATTGATTTTAATTCAAATTGTCTTCCTTGTTCACATGGTAACAACTTTTTCTGCTTTCGAGTCCTTATTCTGTTAGTAACAAGATGTGATGTATAACAACTATCTTTTAGGAGCACATGTCTCTTTGGGATTTGCTCAATTTAGGTATTAGACAACTCAAGCAATCAGAACACCTACAGTTCTTTAGTATAAGTTCAAGGTCATATTTATTGTATGTGGTCTATCATATGAGCATGTGCTTCCTCTCATCTACAGTGGTACTATAGTTGTTTCCTAAAGTCTATCTAATCGGAAACGTGAATTCAGTTATGCCTTTAGATTACATGAGTGAAGCTGTGTGAACGAGCCTTGTCATTTATTTAAGTATCTGAGATCAATTGTCTTTGCAAATTGGAAAATCTTCTTTTTAAGCCAACTTCTTAGATTTTGGGACAAGTTGTTTCTTGCTAAGATTTGTTTCATGGGAAAATATTTACTGATAATCCATGAAGATGTTGAAGAATATTGGCTGCATGTTTGTGACTGTCAATCGATTTTTCGTCTACAAGATATCTGTTTTTAGTTGTTATGGAATGTCCTCATATTGAAGAGAGGTATGTTGGCAGGCCTGAGAGACGGAAATGTTTTCCTTTCTAAGAAATAAAAGACAAGGACCTTTGATGCATGAGACCCTGACATGTTTTCAATTCTCACTGACCGAGTAGAGTAAGATAAAATCTTTTGGAGTCTGTAAGTAGAGGCTTTAGAATGTTCATGTGATCTAGTCCCTTTTTTTTGTCCTTTCTTTATCTAGCACATTGTAGGACAATCGACCAAAAAGGTTGTAGTGGTTTTAAGGGAGAGGGAGAGTGATCTAAATTATTATAGCCAAGAAGGCTAAGTCAAGACAGTCATACCAAATGAGTATTGGGCCAAATCGCACCCTTATATTTTGTGTCTGTCCTTGCTTGTGAGTCAGATTCACTGCCATCTGATATTTTGATTTTCTTGTGGGATATAGAGTTACATATCTCTTTATACTGAATCTTCTAAGTGATTAACTAATAATGTCTTTCTGTGCTGTGTACAGACCGATGATCTGCAGGATCATATCATCATATGTGGCTTTGGACGTGTTGGCCAGGTGTGTTGACCATTTGTTTGTTTTGCAATAGTTTAAGGCATTTTAACGAGGAACATATTGGGACTATAATTTATGTGCGGATCTTCTTTCAGATCATTGCACAGCTTCTTTCAGAACGGCTTATTCCGTTTGTTGCTCTTGATGTGAGGAGGTACGCTTATATCACGGTGGACTCATTTGTGGAATCAAGTCTATTTGGGATTCTTATAAAAATTTAAATTTTTAGTTTTACAACTTTAGCCGTGAATCTAGTTGCCAAGTCCCGTCATATTGATTCATTAAATTTCAAAACTGTTTATGTAGTCGGTGTTTCCTAGGCTTATGTTGTTTGTTTCTGCTACACCATATTTAAAGCGAATATCTCAAATCTTTTTCCGTCCAAACTTTTGATTCTAGAATCTTGTGTTTTCTCTGCACAGCAGTTATAAGTCAAATGCTACACTTTGAAAGGTATTAACCGAAAGAAAAATAGTAAACTTGGATTCCTGTAAAAGTCACATTGCTGCTCTAGCTATGACTTAACCATCTGATAAAATTATCAGCGACTATGACTAGAATAGCATATAAAGCTTAAGTTGTCCTATGGATAACTATATTTATATCTTTAATAATAAACCCTTATATGTGTCTTCGCTTTTTCTTATCTTTCCAATGGAACCAGAACGGGGAACCTTATTCCTAAATTTTGGTGACTGTGAGTCGAACATGGTAACTTTGCTCGCCTTGATACTACGGTATATCACCAGTTGTCGTAACTGCTGAAGCCACAAGAAGATGTAGAATGATGTATATTAAGATCTAACACTCTCCTTAAACGCAATCCCATCTTGCACATGAACCAAAAAGACATTGATTTAACTAGAGGTGCACTAACAAAAGAAAAAAGAGGGTATAATGACAACGGAGATTGAATACAAGATACTAGATCCAAGCTGATAGTCTTTGAAACGCATGCTAGATAGTTAGCCATCAGCTTGCTTTTTAACAGTATGAATCGGCACACATTATAGCAAAACCCAAATAACTGATTTTTAAGTATTTCAGTGACCGGGTAGCAGTTGGCCGTGCACTTGATCTTCCTGTGTATTTTGGAGATGCTGGTAGTAAAGAGGTAAAGAAAATAGAACCTTGGATTGTACATGCTATTTACTAGTCACTTTTTGACATGCTCTTTTTTTCATTCCTCATGAAATAGGTTCTCCATAAAGTGGGTGCTGACAGAGCTTGTGCAGCAGCGATAACCCTTGATTCCCCTGGTGCAAATTATAGAACTGTTTGGGCTTTAAGCAAGCATTTCCCTAACGTGAAGACTTTTGTGCGTGCCCATGATGTTGATCACGGCCTCAATTTGGAAAAGGCGGGGGCAACAGCGGTACTTTCTTTTAGAACTTCATCTATTTTATTTGACTCTCTTTCCTTGGGCCCATTTGAGTTTTCTCTTATATGAATTTAGTTACTTCTCTTAATAACTACTATTCAACTGCACTTAAGCTGTGTTTGAAAATATTATGCTGCATAACTTAGCCAATCTTTGCAGGTTGTTCCCGAAACCTTGGAGCCGAGTCTCCAGCTAGCGGCTGCTGTTCTTGCACAGGTAAAATCACTTCATTTTTTTTTTTTTCTGTTTAAAATTTTTCTCTTTGATGAACACTAATGAAAACATGCAGTGGTCCAATGATAAAGAAATATTTTATATGGAATTTGGAATTTATTCTCTATTTTTCTCATACTACCTTTTATCACTTAAGGGTTCATATCTTTGTCTGGATTTCTCGAAAATGGTATCGTAGTATGACAATAAAGTGAACATTTGTATACCTGTGGACTTATTAATGTTTTTTTGGTAAATTTTCAAAAGCAAATTATAGTTGATATCCAAGTTTAACCTAAATGCTGCATTTGGATTCTTTGCATTCATTTCTGCTTTGGTTGAATGTGTTTATGGAAAGGAAAATAAGAAAGAAATAGAAAGTGTGAGTTTATACTCATTTGTTTAGAGATCATAGCTATTAGTGATAAAAGGCATTTCACTTTTTAAATTTTCTAAATATGGTTATTGGCTGTTTACCAAACAGTGATTGCAAAATTGTGAATGCCAAAAACATATGACATGGGTTGCATTTCTTCCTTGGCTTCATCTAGTATGTCGTAATGTTTTCATTTCTCTTCATTAGGCTAAATTGCCAACGTCAGAAATAGCAGCGACAATCAATGAGTTTAGATCCCGTCATCTCTCTGAGCTTACTGAGGTAAATTGCCCCTCTTTTTAATTCAATTTTCACTTTTGGTCTTCCGTATGAGTATATAATATAGGCAACTAGGTTTACTCTTTCTTAATGCTTGGGTTTTGACCAAGTTGATATAATGAACTTATGTCCAGCTTTGTGAAGAAAGTGGAAGCTCTCTTGGTTATGGATTTTCTCGGATAATGACTAAGCCCAAAACTCAACCCTCGGATCCTTTGGATGATAATCAAGTGAGCCAGGGGACTTTAGCAATATAACCCCACACCTAGAATATCAAAAAAACCCTTGTATTTTTCCCCTTTGACAGGGGTAGAATCATTGAAAACTGTATAGCAGTTGAATCTTGCTGATACCATTGGGTATCACGTGTACAGAATTTAGATGAAAGTAGTTGATGTAGCACGACATTATTCATCAGTTACTTCCAGCTATATCATTGATATGCTTTGCTTTTCTTTTCAAATTTTGTTAAAAGGGACCTATAGCGCACTCACTATTCATCAGGATTGTTTAAACAAAGAAAGGACCATTCCGTTTGGCACTTGGCTGGATTCTCCCGTGTTTTTCTTTTCGTCTAATCTCAGTTTGTTTGTCGATACGCAAGTGCATGTGGAGATCGTTACCATAGTTGAATGAATTTCTCTATGATCCTGATTGATGATTACTGAAAACTGCAAAAGAGAGACTCTATGTTTCTTAGAAGCTCGAAACAGGTAGAAACTGTCGAAACATGTCATTATTACTGTAAAAGTTGCCTAACCAAGTTTTAAAACAGTTTTCATAATTCTCTTGCGGCCTGTTTGCAGCCCCTTGTTGCCAAAAAAAAAAAAAAATCCTTAAGAAGTATTTCTGATATTTCGTAGTAATAGCAAGGGAAAGTGAAACAAAGAAGAATATGAAATTATCACATGAAGATGAATTGTCATTTTCCAGCCAAAAATATATAGCGAAAGGAGATTTGTGGGACTTTTTTAGTTTTTGGTAGAATAAAAGCACACAATAAATTGAGAAATTTTTGTAATACATATTCTTTTTCCTTTAAAAATATCCTAGACACACCGATAAACTTGGGGAAATCGTTTCCTATCATTCTCTCTTTTATTCTATTCAATAAATCTGGATCAGCTGCATGTTACCTTTTCTCATATTCATGGTTGCATTTTCTCAAGTTACCATGTCACCATTTGTTGTATGTCCCGATTTTTTTCATTAGTGACCAATTACGAAATATGGTTTCGGCAACTTTCCTTTTCCCCGTGATTTACAGTCATTTCCTGTGACCCCTATAACTTTCGGCTGTCTGTCTCCCCATTTCTGTATCATATTTACTTCCCAGATTTTTTCGGCAATAACTGTCTAAAATTAGATTCTTGCAATTGTTTAGTGTTCTAGGATTTATGCAAAAGATTACTTTACGGCTTGTTTGGAATAATGATTATGCTAAAAAGAAAAATAAAAAATTTCTTGAAAAAATTAAGTTTTTCGTGTTTGGCGATATGAAAAATGTCCTGACATTTAATTTTGCGAGTCATTTTTCTATAAAAGCATCAGAAAAAGGATCACTCGGGGAAAATTTTATTGGATACCATGGTCAACAGTGAAGAATGAGAGAACTGTAGTTGATTAAAATTTTTACTTTCTTGAGTATACATCTCTTTAACTTCAAAATTTCTCTCGCCTCACGGTTTAATTTTTAATTATTTTTTTTTATAATAACAAAAATTATTCAAAATATAAAAGTCTTGTATTATTGTTATACTAATAATTTTATCAAATATTGCATGATAAAATATTATACAAAGTTCAAAATGTACTAGGAGTTAATGGTGTAAAACGAATGCAAAAAGTTACGGCTTGGGTTAATTTTTCGGATCGATTTTCTGCTTGTTTGATGGCCGTCCGACGCCTTTGGACAGCCGGACATGTCACCAGACCTTAGATGACAAAGTTCCAATTTAAGGACCAAGTGTGTCCAACTTGTTTCCGATTGCTTGGAGCCGTCGGATAGACGACTCAAGGTGGCAGGACGATTAGAAACCTACTTTTTCTTCATCAGCAGCTCGTGAAACACTTCAAGGCTAAGCGTAGAAGATACGCATATGAGAGCTATTTTATCACTTGAACATGTACAAGATAAGTGGTTCACTCATTCAAAACAGTATCAAATTTTCAAATTTCAAATATGAGCAGTATTCATCATCTTTCTCACAACTTCAAATTTAATTTCTTGCAAATAACCCTATCTCTTGGATTATTATTTATACAAGTACATTGCAATTTTATTTTAAATGGTTTGAGTGAGATAATTTGCTATCTAATTTATCATTATAATTTCGGGAGTAGTTTTTAAACTTTCCATTTTTTTGAGAGAGTTTTGGGTAATTTTAAGAGGTATTACGCTCGATTGTGAGTATAAACTCAAACTAGGAATTCGAGAATTTCAAGGTGTAATGGTTTCAAGTGGTACCCGATAAGTTACTTGGTAACGGTCTAGATTAGTACTCGAAACTCTATTTGGTCCTTTAGGTTGTAAAGTTTTCTACGGATCTAAAGGAAATTCAAGAGAAAATCTTGAAAAAATGAAGACAGCGCTTTGGCGATCTTCTCCTTACTTTATTTTCATTATTTTGACTGCTTACACATTTTCATATTAATAATTACATATCCATTCTCACTTGCACGAGGAAATAATTATTTAACTCGATAATTTAAAAAAAAAAATCAATTCTGCCCTCTTTATTTGGCCTATTGAGTGAAAAATTTACTACATAAGGTGACTTTATTTCATTCATATAACCTGATTGTTTAAAATAACAATACAAGATTTAGCAACTTGAAAAAAGCAAGCATGATAACATGGTGGGGATGCATGAAACGATGACAAAAACTGAATTTTTAAAGAATTTGGAAAATAGTAGGGGAAAGGAAATAATATTGGGTGTTTGATTATCCATCGGTGCATTAATTGCAATTATTAAAGGGATTGAGAGGGGAATAAAATGCAGGGAATGCCTAAAAAATGTAACGCATGCCTCCAAGTTGGAGGATGCTTGAAGAAGCCGCTGTTTGAACTTGGGATCAAATAGCATCAAAATTGAGTGTGAGATAGGAGTATTAGGGTGTAATTAGTTTGAGTTGTTGTGCTCAATACACATTAAAACCAAACCAAATGAATTTTGATTGGTTTGGGTTGAGTTGAAAATACATGTGAGTAGGTTGGGTTTGGATTCAAACCTAAATACACTAATTGGGTTTGTGAGTTGATTTGGGTTGAGTTGGTTTTGAGTTAAATAACTTTGGATTGAGATTAAATTAAGTATAGTGGATTTGAAAGTTTAATTTCTTTTTTCAAATGTTTTTTAGAAAATATAATTTTTAAAAATATTTTAATCTTTTAAATAAAATTTAAAAATTATTTTCCAAAAAATTTAATATTTTGAAATTAACTTTTATATTGGATCAACATGTATGTATGTATGTATGTATGTGTGTACATATGTATGCATATTTATATGAGAGACAAAATTCAAAAATCCTGCTAGAGAAGAATCGTGTAATAAATGAAATTGTGGGAAATAAGTTGAAAATAAGAGAGACGGGGGGAGATTTGGGATAGTTGGTTTCGGCCAAGTTTAGATTCATTTCAATTGTGGGTTGATTTAGGTTTGGATTGCAAATATTGTAGGTTAAATTTGATTTGGTTTGAGAAATTTTTGAGTTTGGATTGGATTTGATTTGTTTGATTGTGGGTTAAATTAATTTGAGTTGACCCAATTGTAATTCCTATAGATATCCTTGTCCCTTATCACTGGGGCAATCTATTTTGCTCGTTTTCGGGTAACAAAAGTTGAGTGCAAGGACAATGGAAGGTGAGACTAATTTAAAGTAAACCAAAAAAGAGAAGAGAACAAATTAAAACATATATATAATGATATGAATCATTTATCCTCGTTTACATTTGGCGCTATGGGACTAAATATCATCGAGGCCCATTGACTAGGCCCAAGCTACAACCAGGCTTTAATTTTAGAAACCCACAATATCACAGCTCCCTTCTTATAATTTGCTTCCTAATATGTAATTAGTGGTAAATTCCTTTTGCAAAGTATTTTCTAGTTTCCGAAATTGTAAGTAGTTCACCGAATAATGTACAATTTTAGTTCTCGAAAGCGTCGAATTCTCTACACTTTACCCAATTAGTTCTTCATGTCACGGAACTAATTGAAATCGTATGCAAATTTTTACTTAGTCGTTGAGATCTTTTGAATTGTATAGTAGGCTCTCCATTGCGTCTAAATTTGTTCTAGAATCTTTAATTGATATACATAATGCACAATAAAGAGAGTTTAATATTATTTTACTGCGATATATATTGCATTAATTGTCATATTACACTTGATTATCATTTAAATAGTCATTTATGATTTTAGAAAGTGTTACAAAAATCAAAGTCCTTGAGCGTTGACGCATGACACCAATAACGTGCATGCATTACACGCTCATGCTTTTTCTATTGTGTGACCTCTTATTATGCAACCACGACAAACTGCTTTTTTCTTCTGAAAATGAAATATAGAATATATAGAAAATCATCCAATTGAAAGAAGTTGCACAATAACTGCAACATTACAGTCGTTGCACATACCTTTTGCTTGTAATAGGCTATTCACCATCATTCGGAGCCCAACCATTACCTAATAGAGTAACTAAAGTAGTTATTCAATAGTACGTTTAATATTCTAACATGTTTGGTAAAATATAACAATTACCGTTGTCGGACCATTGTCATATAAATATACACATTCATGCATTACATAGATGCATTATCGCAATTGCACTGTGTTTAGCTCGTATATCGAATTTTAGGAGTTAATATTCAAAGCAAACCATTCGTGATACTACTACTCAACTGAGAAATGATAGTTGTAACTGTGACTTCAATTTCAATATCCCTACATTTGCACGCATCTAATTAATGATTGTGATCGATATAACCATCCTCGTTCCTACCCTTACCTAATAGACACTTAAAATGGTAAATAGTACTTGAAATTTAGAACCAAAATATATTTGGTGTTATATGCATTCTAATTGCACCGTTGGTGCACGCTTACAATCGAGTTCTTATTGTCTCAATACATTTCCATTTATTTGTCTAGGATTTTTTATATCGAGAAATGCATTTCTTATAACTCAGACAAGAAATTATTATCAAACAGATATAGTCGTCTTCTTAGAATATTTATCCAACTTTTGAGTGAAATCGTTGGATTTCACAATTTTTTTCCGCTTAGTTCTTAACTTTTAACAATAGTTGTTAATTATGGCAATATCATAGACGTCACATACTTAACAATAGATACTCCACGAGCAACGTACACCAATGTTCTAAATTTTCCTATCAAGAAGTACGCAATGAATATTTCGAATCAACGGCTCTAATCAGACACACTTAGCGGTCCTCGTCAAAACCATGACCCGACCCATTCAAGGAATTACTTCACTAATAATTGTTTCGACTTGTTCTTCACCGTGAACGGTAGCACCAATCATGGCTATATTATGGGTATCACATACTTAGCAGTCAAATACTACTACCCTCTGATCATATTTCAAATCTACTAGAATTCTCTGTCAACAAACACTTATGGAGTATCTTGAATTAACGCTTCTAATCATACATACACAACTGGGCTTACTCACAAGAGAGAGATTTCTCAAATCATAAGTCTTTTTGGAGTCATACTATGCATACAAATAAATGCATACTAACTGCGTACTAGGGGTGCACAAAAAAATTGAATGGAACCGAAAACCAAACTGAACCGAGCACATTGGTTTGGTTCTCGTTAGGTTCTATAATAGCTTCGGTTCGATTCTTGTTCTAAAAAATGTATAACCAAAAAGTTCATTTAGGTTCCTGGTTATTATTATTTTAGAATTGGAACCGGACTAGAATCGAATAGAAATCGGGCTAACCAATCCAGAACCGTAATGAAACCAGTTATGTATAAATTATATAAGTTATGTATATACATATATTTAAAAACCGATGAATATATAGCGGTGAAATCTGAGACTTGAAAAAAAAAGACTTATATGCATACATATTATCCATATATAAACATATTTCAAACTTCAATTCCAGTTTTCAAAGAAAAGACTGCATATTTTTCAAATTGAGACGATTGCGTATTTTCGAAATTTAGAAAAAGAGTAAATTGTGCATGTTCTCAAAATTAATTTAATTAGGTTTTTTTCTTGCTATCTCCCACCCAATTCTTAACAATTATCAATTATTCTTCCTAATGTAGGACGTCTTTTCAATTTTTAATATGGTAGTAGATCTAATTTTTTCCCCCCACATCAAATAATAAAATGGAGGTAAAAGATATCCTTATGGGATTTATCCCACGTCAGATATTTTTTGTTAGAGATAAATCTCATCTCTTATAAAAGAGATCTCTTATATTTATTATTATTTATCCTTTATTCAATTCAATATAATATCTCTTTTTAGAGTTTTTACTCTTATTTTCTTATGGATTCAAGAAGTTTATCTCGTCCTTAGTATGATAACTAGACCAACGTTTGTAGCACGATAGCTACCTTACTTCAACCAGTCTGCATCAAGTGGTATCAGAGTAAGGCTTTTCCTTCTCAGCAATGGTTCCATAAGTGACGGAGTTCAATAATGGTGTTAAGAGTGACGACGGAGACCGAGGATTGGACTTTGCCAGAATTTCAACAAGTAGTGGAAACTCAGCAGAAGGCAATAGAGGCTCAACAACAAATGTTTCAAGCATTCACTGAGCTACTCATTGGCTTTACTCTCCAACAGAATTGCCAACCACTACTAGCTGGGCGTGTGGGACTATTTGAGCAATGCGGAGGTGACAATAATGTTTGTAGCACCATCCAGATCAAGTGCAAGCACCCCCAATATCCAATTTATGATGAAGACAACATTGATAATGAGATAGAACAAGATATCGATAACCGACGGAGTTACAAATATTTGATGAGTTGATGCAAACAAGTGAAATTCCAGAAATAACTCGATTAGAAATCATAGTTGATATGGTGGAAGATGAGGTTTGGAAACTTTCTCCAATAAATGTAGCTTTAGTTGATCACAATCCAAGTGAAGATAGTACCTTTTCAAGGCACAAGGAGAATTTATTAAAAACTCTATCTAATTTTGAAGATCCTTTCTCAGTGGAATTTGTTGAAATTTGTGTGGTTAAGTATTGCAATATTTTGATCATCCAATCAAGCAGGTTTTTCTTGCAAGGAGATTGTACATTTAAGAATTATGAAGATAATTTTGGGATATTTAACAAATCAAAAGACGACCTTCAAGCAAACGTATGGATTAAAAGGGTTGAAGAGTTTGATTGGTCAAGTAAGAGATCGTGGCAAAAAGAAAACTCGAGGACGAGTTGTTTTTGAGGATAAGAGTTTGAATTAGGACAACTTTAAAATTTTAATGTAGTAGTAGAATTATTTTTGTTTTAGCTTTTTTTTATTTGTTTTGTCCCACGTCGAATAATAAAGTAAATGTATGAGGTATCCACTAGTATAAATAGGTTACAAAATATCGTAATGGAATTTATCCCACGTAGATATTCCTAATTAGAGACAAGTCTCATCACTTATAAAATATATCTCTTGTACTCATTATTATTTATCCCGTACTCATTATATTTTTCTTTTTAGAGTTTTTGCTCTTATTTTCTTGTGGATTCAAGAAGTATTTCTCATCCCTAATATGATAACTAACCCAAATTCCATAACACAATAGCTATCCCGCTTTAATAGTAGCCTAGCTTGCAACACTCCTCCTAATTGTCATGACTCATGAAATCAAAACCATTCATCTTTTTCTTTTTTTTTTTAGTATTTGGTGATATAATATATATATATATATATA
>MKEJ01070097.1:0-10131 GCA_001753735.1 Embelia ribes | reverse complement strand
AGTGGGGAAGTGGGAAGGTTTCAGCATTGAAGATACCTAGAGAATCCAAGGGTCATCCGGACTTTCTTGCAACTTTTGAAACTTCTGGAATCTTTTCGTAATTTATCTGAACCACACATGCGCACCTAACTGAGCCCAAACCTGACATGGATAAGGACAAGGATGCGTCTAACGCGCCATGCGTAACTAGCTACCGAGCCCAGGCCCTGAGCCCGAGCCCAGCCCAGACGGACACACACGTGTGGTACTTCCACCTACATACGCATGTGTCATATTAGTTTACACATCTAATAGCACATGATATTTTCCAACAAAAAGTAGATATAAAATCGTAAGTCGGAGAATAGTGTACACTTATGCACACTTTACAGATGTCGATATGCCAAGACCCATAACACGAGAAGATAAAATACAACATAATATTGAAGATTAATACCTAATTACCCTACGATGTCTTCATTTCTAGCTAATAGATACGGAAGTACTCAAGCCATACACCATGTTTCTAAGTGGCACATAAGTAGCACATGTATGTGTTTTTCATTGCAATAATGTAGTGTACATAGAGTGAGCGGTTTATAAAGGCCTCTTAGCTCTAGGATGCCAATCAATTACCATTCCTAAATTATTTTTACTCATACTAATCAACATATAATTTATTTATTTATTGTGAAAAAAGGGTTTTCATACATATAGTTACCCGAAAACCTGGTTTAAAAGGAGAACCGTGTTTCCACATTAAGTTAAGCCAAACACTTTTGAAGGAATATGTGCTGGAATTGTCCCAGGAATGCGGAAGAACCGTATAGGAAATGCGTTGAAAACTCAAGAAAAAGCTTTCAAAAAACACCCTTGTCGAATGAATTTTACAAGTATTAAAATATATAAGAAATCCAATAAGAATTGGAGTTTAATTACGCACTGCCGGTGTAAAATTCCGCAAAGTGTTTCATAAGTGTTAATAAAGGAGTCAAAGATTATAACAAGAGAACCAAAAGAGACACTAAATTGCTTAAGCGTTTAACAGAACTATGTAAAGCATACTTGATATCAAGATCCCTGTCTGATGGATCAAAGGTTGCCTCGATACCTCCCAAAAAATCACCAATTGTTAATCCAGGGTTATCAATATTAACAGGCTTAGCCAAGAGCTTAACTCATCAATTCCAGTACCTCCAGTACTTTTTATCTGCAAATGCAACAAAGATGTGAAGAGGCCTAAAATGACATCATGCCATCTAGTCATTTAAAAGCGTGAAAAGCGAGCAAATCTCCCTTCTCAGTCTGTTCTATGTTGCAAAATATAGGCTTTTAGGTGTATTGTGGGGAAATTCTTAGGTACGCTATCTCAAATGTATGTAATAGAATAAACCAAATATGTGCTGTGAACAAATCAATTTTATCTCCGTAAAATTGATTTCTTTCCCAAATATCATATTTGGATCAATTTGAACGACTAAAATGTCATCCTACGAAATGCTCGTGTTGTAAAACAAATATAGACATTTCAGATGACTAGTTTGGCACAACCCCAGTTCGACTCAAGACCAGACTCAACCAATTCGCACCAATAGCTTTGGACTCCAACTCATCACAGATTGATATGATGACAGAATTATTACTGATAATAGTGGTTCCCACAATGAAGTTGTGGGACAGTGGTAGAATCTAAACTATAAATATGGTAGTGAATCAACTAACAAATAGAACACATACATAAATAATTTTTTCTAAGATCAAAATCATTTGTTCAATATATTACTAAATCACCTTAGTCACAGGTGGATAGAAAACTAGAGATGCAGTTTTATTGTTTCGAATTTTCAATCATGAGCATTCATGCTTACCGGGCCCTGTTGAAAGCACCATGGAGTCATCCAAGTTCATCACCCAATCAATCCAAAGCACAAAAACAAGGCACGATCCCATATTCTGTAAACAATGTGCAAGAAATCTTGATCAACGTATACATGCTCAATGGCCAGCAAGATAGCATCCAATAAGCAATTTGCAAGAAAAGTAAAATTCGCAACAGAGTGAACTTCCCATACCTTGGGTATTCCCAGAACACGGGCTCATTGGTTCAGAGAAATCAAACTCCATGAGCATGAATATATTTACTCATCCCCTGAAATAAAATGAAAAAGTCGTTATTTTAGGATATTACTTTACAGGGTTGCTACACTATAGGAATATCTGTTTCTATATCAACACTTGTACCATGGGAAACAGCATGAACGGTACCAACATGGCAACATTAGCTCCTTTATTTGCAGTTTGGTTTCGCCTTGGCATTCTGGCCTTTTCCAAAAGTCAAATTCCCAAATTTTGAAGGCCGAAGGGCTTTCACAACTGATTACAAACAGAAAAGATACTGAAGTGAGTTTGATTAGAAAACACTCTACATCAAATAAGTTCAAAGTAAGAATGCCATACCACTTTTTTTTCATTTTTTATTGCATCACAATGCAAGGAAAGCTGTTGAGGTTTAACACATGATCCTCTCTTTTTCTGGAAGAAGACAAATGCCATCTGCTGCTTCTATTTCCTTCTTGTATAAATCATGCAGCTCCAGCAAATATTCACTTTTGACCACCTGTTGTGAAGTGAACAGAATTTCCTGAGATACAATGTAAAAAGAATAATGAAACACAATCAATCTTAAGAATCACACTTTTGACAGTTTACACAATAAGTCACGGGCAGACGTACAGTAGGTGCATCTTATTTTTTCTTTACCTTTTGATTTATTCTATTCATGTCCATGTCATTGTAAGAGTGTTGGTGAAGGAGAGGGAAGATAAAGAAAGAAGATTTTTCCTCAGTTTATCTAACTCAAGTAAAGAAGTAAAACCATTCGCAATTTGCAGTTTTCAGATAATAGTAAGAGGTTTACTTTACATGCTTAAGTTTAATATGCCTGATAAAGTAACAACTATAACAATTAACCTAATAGCATACTTATGGTCAAATATTAAGCGAGGGGAATAGTTTGTGACATGCTAACAACCAATTTATGATAAGAAAATGCATGACATTCAGATAGACATCACCTTAACAGTTAAATACATATTCAGATAGACGTCGCCTTAACAGTTAAATACATCGCATAGTGAGTCTAAAAACTAAAGAATTGACACCTAGCCATAAGTGCTAGGTAAGATACTGCCTCTGGATTTTCAATCAATAGTTTATCATGCGCATGCAGTAAAGTTGAAATTAATCCTTGGCCTAATGATTCCGAGTAAAGCATCTCACTGACCTGCATTAACAATTCCAAATATATCTCAAAATTAATAAGGCAAGGACTGAGAAAGAGATTTATACCCAGAATCACATTGATACAAGTCGCATTTTTCCTTCTTCTAACTAATATGACTGCTTACCCACGAAAGAAACAATATCAGCCTACTTTATAAAATGTCAAGTGCGATTTCCATGAGACTACAGTGTCGTAGAAGAAATTTTACTAGGTAAGAGTTAGGGAGCAAGTCACACAAAGGAAGCAAGGGAGACTATGAAGCTCATTTTTCTGTAACTTTATGTCATGTCATGTCATCGTGTGCAACAAACAAAAATAAATTACCGAATGTATCCCATGATAACAAAAACTCATTCTGTCAGCCATCTAAGCAGTTCACTACATTCACCTGTCAATTAACACCCCTCATGATACGATAATATCGTTTATGCATGTGTCAGGTATGCAATCTGTATTTGCTACACTGCACAAATTTTATGCTGTTTGGATAATTGAACTTCTTGTACTACAACTGCACCGAGTTCCATGTTGGGACTTGAGTTTTCAGTTTTGGCCTAGTAAGTGCTGCAGATTCGGATTTTGTCTATTCAAGTTCTGACATAAGTCACATGACCATGCCTATGGAAGCGAACCCATCTTTTAGGAAATAAACTCCTTAGAGGGTTGAGTTTGGGCGTTCAAAAAAATTTAATGGTCACTAAAATAGTAGTGTTAGGACTTGAGTAGACGAAATTGAAAAGTGCATAACTAATTTAAATTTCTGAAAACTCAGACACCAATATTGAGACTAGGTGTAAAATACTAGAATGCAATGATTAAAAGAGTAATTAACGGGCTCAAAATTGCAGCAACTTTCTGAAAGAGTAGAAAAACGAGATAAAGAAGATAGACCCTTACGAGAACATCTGCACGAAAATGTGATATCCACTCAACTTCAAGTTCATCAGATCTCCAATCGATGACACAAACTTCTCTTTCCAAACCATTGAGGAACAAAAACGAACTATTATCAAGGAAAAACAACTTCTGGCAGATGACTAAATAGCCTCAGATGCTCATCTAATTCACCAAGCACCCGAAAAATCTTGTCCAAACAGGGGTGAGATTTATCAGAAGCTGCGAACAGATGAATCTTGTTATCCAATTCCACCCAGCTGGATCCTGGACATGTCTTTTCCACACCAAGTGTCCTCATTGATGATCGGACACTAGAAACTTCATTCCATCTATTTGCTTCAGCATATATGTTCAGTAGAAGATTGTAGTAGCCACTATTATTTGGTTCCAAAATCTTCAATTTACTAACCGCAATTTGAGCTATGTCCAACTTATTGTAAAGCTTACACCCACCAAGTAAAGCACCCCAAATAACAGAGTTTGGTTCAATTTCCATACTCTCTATCAATTGTAATGCATCGTCAATTAAACCAGCCTTACACAACAGATCAACCATGCACCCATAGTGTTGAATTTCCGGAGAGGTGCCATAGTAACTTGTCATGTTCATGAACATCTTACGGCCCTCTTCAACTAGTCCAGCATGAGTGCAAGCACTGAGAATGCTAATAAATGTGACACTATTCGGCATTATATTATCTCTCTCCATCCTACAAAACATGGCCAATGCTTCTATTGCAAAACCATGGGCTGCAAGACCTTCGATAACTGAATTCCAGCAGAACAAATTTTTTTCACGCAATTTGAAAAACACCAAGAGTGATCTATCCAAACTCCCACACTTTGCATACATATCGACCAATGCAGAACCAAGGTAAACATCGAGATCAAATCCATTTAGTGCAACATAAAGGTGTATCTCCCTTCCCAAGTCCAAAGCTCCAACATGGGCACAAGCCGAAATAACAGTTGCCATAGTCACCTCATCAGGGCTGATCAGGTGGTTCTTCATCTCATCAAATACTGCCAGTGCCTCTACGTACTGCTTGTTCTGGGCATAACTATTGATCATTGTTGTCCATGTAATTTTATCCCTTGTAGGCATCTCATTGAACAACGAAAAAGCCGACTCTACATCTCCAGCTTTAGCATATCCATCTATCATTGTATTCCACGAAGCAGTGTTCCTTTCAGACATTTCGTCAAACAAATCTCTCGCAGAACCTATATCTCCCAGCCGCACATAAGCTGAAACCATGGTAGTCCATGCAAAAACATCTCTTTCCAGCATTTCATCGAACACCCTCCTCAGTTCAACTATAGCACCAAAACTCGAGTAGAAGTCAATCAAAGTAGTCTGAATATATAAATGCGATGCAAACCCAAATTTCCAAACATGGCCATGAACACCCTTGCCAAATCTCAAAGCCAATAACAAGGTGCACCCTTTAACTACCGATACAAACGTATAACTACTTGGAATAACTCTTGCTCTTATCAAGTCCAAGTACACTAGGAGAGACCGAAAAGAATAATTACAATTAACAAACCCCCTAATTAAAGCATTGTACACAAACACATTGGGGTTTCTCATCTGGGTAATGACTCGGAAAGCGTCATCCATTCGATAAAATGCCGAGCAAGCCCCAACAAATTGGTTTATTACGAAACAGTCCTCATTTGTATTGGTCTTGAACATGATCGGAAGGGCCGCTTCTAGCTGCTTAACGCTCGAACATTTCTTTATCAGGTCAACCAGTGTCTCTTTTCGGGTAAATTCCATAGCAGATTTGAGCATGGACATCATCCAAAAGAATAAAGCTACACGTTCGACAAAATTACATGCAGGAATTTCCTAATCTAAAGCTTTAACCCAACATTTTTTTTCCCTATTAATGCTGAGATAAAAACCAAAAGTTAGGCGCAAAATGAAAACTTCTAAATGTGATTTGGAAAAAACAGTACTCGACGGCAATGGGCTTCATAACAATTTTATCAATTCAGGTGTAGGAAAATATTAAACCTACATCCAATTTAGTACCCAACAATTGCAAGCATAAACACAACTACATTTTATTTTTATTTTTATTTTTATTTTTGGTGATAAGTAAAACCCAAGATATTAATGCAAAATTGTAAACTCCTAAGAGCATCCCACCCACCAGAGACCCCAAAACAAGTCCTTACTGTGTCGCTATACACCGTTCAACTCCCCAAAAAATGGACTAATGGAGGTTATGATACAATAAGCCCCTTGATCAAGGAGCTCATTTTTCATTCACTCCCCTGCTATTAAAGTTTCAATTTCGGAATTAAAAAATAATAAAAAGGAAAAACTGATCACCTCTTTACTCTGTCTGGGTCAATCCGGCGGCCCCAAAGCCTCTGCAAACACCGCCTTAATAGAAGCCCTATTTAGAGAGAGAAAGTATATACGTATGAGTGGATACATACATATAGAGAAACATTCAGGAAAGGTGTGCAGAGAGAGGGAGCGTTGCAAGGAGTGTGCATCGGTTTCTTCCGAAATCCGTGGTTTCAAATTTTCAGCGACAGTTTATATTTGAAATTAAAATCTAAAATGTTTCGAATTTTGGGAAATTTCGGTTTCAAGTTTGATGTTTTTTAAAAGTTTCCTGTTTAAACTTAAAATTTGAAATTATTAAATATTAAATTAAAAAATATAATTATGATATAACGACAGCTCGGGGTTAATGACGGTTTTTAATTATAGTTTGGGTTCGGTTCGGTTCGGGTTCAGTCCGGCCTTTCTCGATTTGGTTTTGGTTCGAATTCGTGTGAATTTCGGTTTGGGTTCGATTGAAAAAAAAAAACTAGTTCAAATTTCAGATTTTTACATAAACCTAAACTGAACTGATGAACCGTCCTTAGCGTTGTTGTAAGTTGCACAGAATGGAGAGGGACGATGGTAGGGAGTAGGGATGCAAGCTCAGGGTTGGCTAGGTTAGCTGAGCTTCAACAATAAAATAAGGTTATTTAGATAAACGAGTCGAGTTTGAATAATTTTCGACTCTGCTCATTAAGGGTTTGCCCTCGTTTGATTCATGTATTTGTATATATATATTTCAAACTAGAGGTATTAATTTATATACATAAACACATATAATTCATACTAAATCTAATGAATTAAGAAAATTGACACATTAACTAAATAATGTATTTTTTTTATAACTTTATCCCTTTGTGTCTGTAAGATTGAATTGAAAAAAATTTAAATATCGTAATTATTTGATATATCCGCTATTATATAGTTATTAGCTGATGATTCTACAAAATATTTACTTTAATAATGTTTATTTCACTATTTAATCGATAAATAATAGGTAATATATATTAATCTAAAAGAACAAAAATATCCATGAACGGGCTTGGGCTTGGTTCGGGTTCGTACGAGCTAAGCTTGAACAAAAAATTAAAACTCATTAAGTAAACGAGTAAAACCTAAGCATATTTTCTAAATAAACGAACCAAACTTAAATAGATCATGACTCGACCGAGCTCGGCTCGTGTTATTGACAACCCTAGTGGGAGACACTAGCATCAATATTTACTATACTAAAGGGATAATTATCAAAAACACCCTAATGTTTGCCTTTTTGTCAATTTAGTCCCAATGTTTCAATCGTTATCAATTTTATCCCTCAGGTTTGAAAATTTCATCAATCAGATTATTTTGTCACAATTTGGACCATATTACCCTTATATTAGAGAAACATATTAAAGTAAATAAAAATAAATATGAGAAAAAGGGAAAAAACTTATACAATTACAAATTTTAAATTCCACTATGTATACACACACACATATGTATGTACATATTTAATATACATATTAATAATTAAGAATAATATAATATCAATAAATAATATAATATTATATTATAATTATTCAAGAAATAGTGTTATCTATAGAGAATGAATGATTTCTCTAAAATATATATATGTATGTATGTATGTATGTTTTTACACGACGTGCACCATTCTTTTGGTCCTTTTTTGTAAATATTTTTATTTTTAAAAAGAATAAAAAAAGTCACAAAAATTTATTGTTTTGACACTTTCGTTTATATTATTTTTATTTAGAGATTTTTAAAGTAATTATCAATAAAAACTATTTTATTAAGAAATAAAATTAGTTCACTTCATTAAGTAACATTTTAACTAAGATATAATTAATGAACAAATATTAGTGAAACTAAACTTAAAATTTATTCTTTGCAAATTTAAAATTATTTAAAAAATAAATGATATTTTATTAATTAAATTACTTGTAGTGTAGTACAATTTATTAAAATAAATATAAATGTCTTAATATAGCTTATCCTTGGAAGTAAAGGGCAAAAATGTCAAAAGGACATTGATGGAATATTGAAACTTAGGGGACAAAAGTGACAGAAGATCAAACTTTGGGAGTGTTTTTGATAGCTTCAAGCAATAAACTCATTGAATTCCTCATTTGCTCTTATTTTTTAAACTGTTGCTTCTTTTGCTCTCACAATTTATTTATTATTCAATTCTTCCAATAAATTGTCCATAGATGCGTCTTTGTATGGGTGCATGCAGCATGCTTTAAGCTTTCAGTTGCTGATATAATATGCAAGCACTAAAATTGATGATTTTAAATGTTGAAGTCACCTAACTTTTTAATTCCTAAAATTACTCTTTGAATTCAAAATAATTACAATTTTAATTACTATAAAAAAAATTGTCAAACAGAAGGGGTAATTTCATAAAATAATCACATCCCCACTAACCTACTAACCCACTAACTCCTTTGGGCCCTCAATTTTTTCAAGCACAACGTGTGTGCTTTCATAGCTAGTATATATATATATATAGCCTATACTGCTAATGAGAAAAATATCTGTTTAATTCTTTTAATTTTTAGTATATAAAAATATTCTAATGCTTTATGATATTTGATAAATCTTTCTATTGTATGTATTTTAAGAAAATTGTTGGGTTGATGTTCTTTAATAAATTCAAGAGTGTGTTTAAATTCGTCTATAAATTTTGAAGAATAATTTTTTCTTATTTTATAATATTTAAATTCTTCTCTAAGGTCTTCTAATACTAGCTGCTAGGTTATCTATTCTTTTTTGTACTATATATAATTTTTTAGTATAATATTCTATAAGAATTTAAGAATTCTATTATTAGCGTACATAAACAAAATAGAAAAAGACTTATATAGTCTACTTTAAATCCTAAATAATTAATCTTTGAATATAATCTTTTAACTGTTCTAAATTAATATGAATTTGTACTTTTTCTATAATTTCTTTAGCTAATTGTTCTGACAAGTCAATAAATTCTTGGCGATCTATATGGGTTCTATTTTGTAAGTTTAAAATGTTGCTTATGTTTTGTCTAATTATACTAATATTATTTTCTATTTGTATCTTTCTATGTTCCAACGATCTTATTTGTTGATATAAGGAAAATCTTTGGATAAACAGTCACAAATAAACTTTAATAAACTTAATCATACTCAGTACTAAGCTATTCAACATAAGATAAAAATATAGCATATTAATAATTAAAAAGGCTATTATTGTTTTAAGACTAACATGTTCTTCATTATCTACCCTTATTCAAAATGGACTTTTTTATTTAAATTCTTCTGTGGGTCATTTGGCAGTTTTTTGGAAATTAAATCTCATCCCAACTTGGGTTTTATCCCTAGCAGATGGCATAAAAATACATGGGACTTACAAGTGGCTTCACATGCCTTAGTTGCCCAAAAATTCCTTCCCAATAAAAAGTCTTTTGGTTTATAACTTTGCCATGAATTTGTTTTTTATAAAATGCCAAACTTATCATGAGTAGTAGTTGATTTAACCATGTTTTTCTTAAAATAATAATATCAAGTTTAAATATTAAGAAATCATACCGTGATGCTAGTCTACTAAGTTGCCCCTAAAGAACAAAAAGTGCTATCAAATGATTGAA
>MKEJ01070093.1:0-23627 GCA_001753735.1 Embelia ribes | reverse complement strand
CCATAGTTACCAAAGTTGGAAGTGGAGGCAGGAATTGTTAGGGAAACAGAAGCAGGAAACGTGTACAAAAAATATAGGGGAAATAAGAAATGTTGATACGATTATAAAACTTGCAGGAAACGTATGCAAAACATGAGTGAAACGTATGTTATTCTTTAATCTAACTCTCTAAGACTTTGTAATCATCATAATACTTGTACTTGTTTATCAAAATTCCAAAATTTGTACAAACAGGCTAGTCATTAATTATTTAGTTTTTTTTATTAATCGGTATCCAAAAAGCTTTCTACAATTTTTAAAAAAAGTTGATTTCAAGTTACATAATAGCATTTTCAATGTTTCCTATCTGTTTCACTTGAGTTTTCTAGGCGTATCCCAAGTGTTTCCTACGCGTTTTCCATAGAAAATCCCCGTCGTATTGTACCCGTTCCAGAAACACGCTTCCAGGGAAACGCGTTTCCCACCACAAAAGGGCATTTCCAGTAACTACGCTCTCCACAAACAAACAACAAATTTGAAGTTGCAGAGAACTAAATATTAATTTAGAAAAAGTTTAGGAACAATTTTTTCACCGGTATAGTGCTACTCATCATAAAAGTAGCACTTCAGTTTATACCTTTGGGTGTACCCCTATTACGGCTTCTCTGGCCTTTGTCATGTGCGAAGGAAGGGAACTTCGGGAGTACGAGCGAACTTTGCAATCCTTCCAACAGCTGTATGTAAAACAATAATAAGCATAACGCACTCAATAGTTGATTTGAGTTAGCTTGAGGATTGGATCCCACACAATGATAAGAAACTAATACAAAAAAAAAATGATGTCGGAATTAGCATACAACACTGTTCTAAAAATGCTACAATACTACAATTTCACATCAACAGTTGGTCTCAAGGTAATGAATAGGTCCTACAGTCATTTGGATGGAAGGATTTCGAGGGAAAACGAAGGGAAGGGAAAGAATAATGTAACTATTTTAAGATAGGAAGGAAAGGATTCTCGAGTTAGTATGTTAATTCTCTGTGCTCCTTTAACTAAGAAAAAGAAAATGAAAATGAAAGGATTTGCAATGCTTCATGGTTCAACTACGGCTTAGCTTTCACACTCCTGCTGAAAGTGGAAGGAAACCTAGGTCTTTAATTAAAAGTTTATCCTTTCCCTCAATTATGTAAATAGGAAAACTGGTAACTCCCACTCTCCTTCCAAACACTTCCATTCTATTCCATTCTCCGCACTCATCTAATACTTTATTTTCCATCACCTTCCTCCACACATGCTAATAAGCTTCTGAGGAATTTCAGGCCAATCGACACTACTTACTTTTTATGACATTGGCTCTTAAATTAACCACCAAACATGCAGTTTTTCCAAAAGTTCTGTTTTACATGACCTGTCCACACGAATATAAAGCAAGGGGTATGGACAAACCATGAACTTACTCTTGATGTTGGTTGAATTCTGCGATTCGATCTTCGTGGTTCGGCAACTTCAGTAATCTGTTTGCCTGAATCTATATTGTCCTTAGCCTCATGTTTAGCCTGTTGACCAGCAATGGGTGCTGGATTTCCTCTCTTTACACGTTCTGGTCTGGCATTTGGTTTGAACATATTCCTCGACAGAGCAGATGAAGAAAATGCAAATGGGCCTTGTGCAGCCCCATCAGTACCCGAAACTGATCCGAATTCACTTCGTTTCTGCTGCTCTGATTCACTTCCATCAGTATGCGCAGACTTCCTAGCTTCACTTTTAGTACGTATACCAGACCTTGGAAACTTATCTTTTTGAGGTAAGGTTCGGCCAAAAGAACTAATTGGTTTCCCAGGTTTAGGAACCATGTTCTGCAACTCACCTTGCTGCTTTTCCTTTGCATCATTTTTAGACATCATATATTTTTCTCTTAATTTATTGGTCTTATTGCTGTTCTCTGCAATGTAATGTTTGCTTACTTCCATAAATTTCTTTTTCTTCCCCGGTTTAGGAACGCCAAACACCACTCTAGGCCTACTTAGGACGGTTGTAGGTGCATCTAGCTTATTGTCTTTTATAGCACTGTTACCAACATTAAACATTTTCTCTTTATCTGATAAGGGCAATAACTGTAATTCCTCTGGTCTTTCCGGTCCTGGAAGCTGAAAAGATTTGGAGATGCCATCCTTTGTACTTCCCTCTATTGAAGGGCCATCCAACTTTAATCGCTTCTCCTGTGGCGTATCACCCTGCAAAAGCAAAAAAATTCCAAGTGATACCATAAGATAGGATGAGTCTTGAGAGTTTAAATTGAAACTTGAAAATAATGAAAGTATCAATTGGTTGGCATTTTATTTCAGGGTGTAAGGTTTCTTTCTTTTCAGTGTTTGGAAAACTGAACTGAAAATTCTTTTTACAAGCTGTTCTGTATAGGGTTCCTGGTTTCCTTAGGTAGATGAAAGGGACCCAAAGAACTTTACAAGAAATATATTAGCATATCTACAACCAAACAAGTTTTTCCTTCACAAAGCAATCCAACTCAAAAAGGTTCCCACAAAAACATTTACCAAAAACTTATATTTGAAAATCCAATTAATTGCACCCCATAATAAAAAAACTACCTTATGTAAAGGATCCCTTTGTCTTGAACTGGAACTTTCAACCCACTCCCCATCCTTCCAGATGAGAGTTGGCCGTAGATGCCACGCTCTAACAACAGACGTTTCTCCTTCAGCTGCAACAAAATTGCAGACAAGCTCAATAAACGTTAAGTATCCACAGAAAGCATTTGCTTTGCCACCACAAGAAAAACAACTTTATCTCAGTGGCAAATAATATTTAACTGCATGTACCTGGAAACTGTACAGTCAGTGTAGTAGAATCAATTTTGTTCTTGTCTGTAACAACTCCCTCCCGCCAGCTGTCATTACATCGGAAATGAACTAAGTCAAGCCTTAAAAATGAGAATATCCATTAGAAAATGCATCCATGTGCAAGCGGGATGATCAGTCAAATGCAAAATCAGATGTGTTGTCAAGTATTTCATTGACAAAATAGATAAAGGCCGAAATTCAACACATAAGAAGGGGTTAAAATGCTTACCATTCCTGCATCCACACATCAACTTTATCTCCAATAGACCACTCACAATCCCCAACTGCCCCTCTCCGTCTCTTTCTAGTTCCTTCAAATTGATTATCTGCCACAAGCTGGGCAATGCGTATTCGGGGAGCATTGTCACCATCACCATCAAGTGCTACCCATTCTTTTATCTTTGCAAAATCTGATTGTAATGGAGTAACGTTAGCAAATAATTCCCAGGAAATCTTAGCCCCAACAACACAGTCTAGACATTAATTCAATAATAAAATGCTATATTCATGACCTAGAAACGCAAATTTACCGCAGCTATACCAAAGACTACAAGCACACAAATATGGTCTACGACCAAAAGGAAGCAAACATTCTCAAAAGCTATAAAAGAAATTTAAATGACTACACAATCAAATCATTGTTCAGTGTTTGTCAGAAGATGCTTCAAATTCTTAAAATTTTTATAAGATAGCAGTTAATGGAGTGACAACAAAGATACAAAACATAGGCCCTTGAAAAAGCCAAGAGAACCACATGCACTAGTGAAGAAAACTTTTATTGGTTATTATTGTCAAATCAACACAGAGAAAAGGGAAAGATGCTTCCAGCATAAATACCAATTGCATTGGCAATCCTGCTGAAGTAACTGTCACAACCACGATTTAAAAAAATAGTAAATTTCCATAATTCTATACAAGTCTACCAAGACAGTGTTAGCTCAGCATCACCTGATTTGCTTCCAGCATAAGAGACAAAAGCCTTTCCATTCTCCATACTCAAAACATTTGCTGAAAACCATGCTTCTTTAAACCCACTGCCCTCTTTCTTCACCTGAAGCATCACAAAGCTAGATCACTACATATTTAAGATGACATCAACAATTTGCAAAAGGGAATTTGTGTAAAATTTTCAACTTAAAGGCTTTTATACTGCACAAGCAAGTTAATTATGCAAAAGAGCCAAGAAGCTCCCACAGTGCAATGCAACTAGCAAGTAAAAGGATATAAACAGGATCTGTGGCTGCATTGTTGCATGCAATTAAAACAGCCAAGAAGCTCAAACAAACCTCAACAAGGCAACCTTCTTTGATTTTAGCTCCCTTCAATGTCTCCATGCCTTCATTAAAGTCTTCAGCAGCAATGGAAATGGGTCTTAATCCACTCTCCGATTCAGGAACAACACCTATAGTTTTATCCGAGTCTGAAGCTCTAGATTCCCTTTCAACTCTTGCATCTTTCTCACTACTTCTTGCATCTTTCTCACTGCTTGTAAAGAAACTTGGCATGTCTTCCATTGAATCCTTGAAAACCTCTCTTGAGAGAGGAGACACACCATGGCTTCTAGATTTTGCCTTCTTTTTTGTTGGTTCGCCATTCGCATGCTTACCAGAAATATTGGGAGCTTCTTCAATAATAGTTATGTCAGAGCGTTTTCTATTGACCTGCTCAGGCGGAGCCTGTGGCGTTCTCCAGTAGCCCTCTGGACCAGCCTCCACTAGTTTAGCCAAAGAAGGTAGGTCTCCCATGGCAACAATTCTTCCAGCTTGTGAAACGGCTGCTGCTGCAAGCTCAGCAGCTTTAACTATCGCATCCAAGTTCTCTGCACGTTTTGAGGCAAATGAAGCAGCTTCAACCCTTTTCCTAGCAGCTTCCTTCGCAGCAACCAAAATGGAACTCGAAGAGTTGCCTTCATCTCCAACTTTAAAGGAGGATGAGTTAGTAACTAATCCCATACTATTCCCCGTGTTGGACATGAATGATGCATTATTAAAGGAGGGATTATCGACTTCAATGGAAATCCAGGCTTCGTCAGCCATCATTTTTGCTTGAGAAGCAGCGTTTGATGCAAGCTGAGCAGCTGCAGCAGCTGCCTTTGCTACAGCAGCAGCAGCGGCTACTGCAACAGCTGCAGAAGCTAACTTGGCTTCAACCTCTGGTATCAATCCAAAGTTGTTCGGCTTATTCAACTGATCCCAAACAGTTTGGCTGTGACTAACTGCACCAGCGGCAAGTGCTGCAGCATTCTCTGCCTGCTGCCTAGCCTCCTCAGCATTAATCAAAGCATCCTCTAGTAAATTCGACTTTCGCTCTATACTGGATTCTACTCTCTTTGGTTGGGCAGCAAAATATGTAGGAGATGCAGTTGTGACTATTCCCACATCATTTCTTTTTAACCCAAAGAAAGGAGGAGTAGACACTACAACTGATGTAGACAAATGACTGGGAACAACAGGACCTGGTACCAAACCTATTTGAGCTTGAGTAAGCAAAGGGACAGGAGCAGGTACCGACTGAGCAAGCAAAGGGGTCTGGATAAGATTCTCCGAAGCAATACTCTTCTTCCTCTTTCTAGATCTGGGTTCAGCAATTTTCTGGCCAGGTGGTAAGGCTATCTTTTCCATATCAGGCAGGGGATAAGGCTGAACCGAAACACTAGGACCCGAATGATGTGCTGTGATACAGGGAAATGAATGCTTTGCACCAGAAGCTACAGGTTGAACTGATTCTTTAATAGGAGTTAAATTGACAGTCTCAGTTGTGGGCAAATGAACACTGGCATCAACAGGAGAACTTAGTGAAGCAGCAGCAGTAGACGCAACAAATGATGTAAACAGATGATGGGGAATAACAGAAGCGGGAACCAGCTCTGTTTGAGCTTGAGTAACCAAAGGGACAGAAGTGGGTACCGGCTCTTGTCGAACTTGAGCAAGCAAAGGGATCTGAATAAGATTCTCCGAAGTAGAACTCTTTTTCCTCCTAGATTTGGGTTCTACAGTTTTCTGGCCATATGTTAAGGATGTCTTTTCCATATCAGGCAGGGGATAAGGCTCAACCGAAACACTAGGACCCGAATGTACTGTGGTACTGGGAAATAAATGCTTTGCACCAGAAGCTACAGGCGGAACTGATTCTTTAATAGGAGTTACATTCACAATTTCTGTTGTGCGCAATTGAGCACCATCATCAAAAGGGGAACTTTGTGAAGCAGGAGCAGTAGACGTAACAAATGATGAAGACAAATGACGGGGAAGAACAGGAGAAGGTACCAACTTTGTTGGAGCTTGAGTAAGCAAAGGGACAGAAGCAGGTACTGACTCTGTTCGAGCTTGAGAAAGCAAAGGGATCTGGGCAAGATTCTCCGAAGCAGAACTCTTTTTCCTCCTCCTAGATTTTGGTTCAGCGGCTTTCTGGCCAGAAGCTAAGGTTGTCTTTTCCATATCAGGCAGGGGATAAGGCTCAATCGAAAAACTAGGACCTGAATGATGTACTATAGGTCCGGGAAAAGAATGCTTTGCACCAGAAGCTACAGGTGGAACTGATTCTTTAATAGGAGTTACTTTCACAGTTTCAATTGTGGGCAAACGAGCACTGGCATCAAAGGGGGAACTTTGTGAAGCATTAATCCATGGAGCAGGGAAAGAGGCATGAGATGGCCAAGAACTGTTATTTCCAGCAACATTCCTTGAGGGTGGAGTCTGAAAAGGAAGAGAAGGGGAGATAGTTTGACGGCAATCAAAAACATTGTTCCTTGAAAGGCCAGCGGATTGCAAACCATGAAAAGGTGTAGATACGTTCCAAAGAGGTGATGAAAGAGGTATCATTGCATTAACAACTGGTGAAGGGGTATCCTTGGAGCTTCCTCGACCAACGGGAGACGGGAGAACACTACTTTGAAGAGCATCTTTCTTAGTTGATGATTGTTCCAGAGGATTTGAACCTGCATTTGAAGGTTCTATATGATTAAGGTACACTTTTAAGTGCATAGACAGCAACCCAAATAACAATTCGCATTTATAAATACCTGATTGCAGTTGCAATGGGTTCTCGGATTTGCTGAGATTGGATTTCACACTTTGCAGCCTTTCCAAGCAAGCACGCCAAACAGGCTCCCACATACTCCTTCCACCATCTAAATATAAAAGTTTCAGACACTGATCATGTTTATTAATTATATCTCAGGAGATAAATAAGAGAAAGCTGATAAACTAACCAGATATTCCAAAAGCTGCTATCATGCATGTCTCATCAGGGGCTACTCCTTGTCTGCAAAACATTTTTTAAATCAAAATTGACATAACAGAAAGTCAATAAAATAAGCCAAAACCTAAGTTAAAAATGTTTTGCCTTAGATAATTAATGCAACAAATCCGTGTCCCTTCAGGTAAAACTACTTAGAAAAAACATATGGTGCTCATGATAAATAGTCTAATAGATAGATTACTTTAACTTCGAACCACAAAGTTGAACATTTTAACAACTGATTCTCACTAATTTTTTGAGCTTCCATTCAATAAACAAGCAAGACCCCAACTTCTAAAAGATAAGAAGGTATGCAGAACATATATAGCATCAAAAACTTGTAGGACCAGATAAATGATTAAAAAATTAAGTAATAACGTTCCCTAGTGTGAACATAAATGCCGACGCATCTTCGTTTTTGTTCATTCAGAACATGCAAAGATAATGTCCTCAAAAGCTGACAAATCTTACTTAGTGCACAAGTATAAAGTAAAAACTGTGAAATTTTGAAACTTACCCATCAAACAAAATAGTTGTCGATGGCCAACAGATATAACTAGAATTATTATATTTTTAACTTCAAAAACCACCATACCCTCTTTTCTGGATTCTTCTTTCAAAAACGAAAATACAGATCAAATTTCTAACTCTTTGATCACTCAGATGACAACATACTAACAATTATATCCATCCAAGCCAGCTTTTATTAGCAGCAGCTGGCATTTCATCCATTTGTGCAGGCATACCAAAAGTGTCAATGTTCATGAGCTATGCACAGAGACTCACATCAAAGATCCATAAACAAAGATCTGTGCTCGCAACTGCATTTGTTGTATATCCGAGAACGGCTGCCGAAATAGCGCCGATGGCAAAGCAGAAGTGTTCAAGTCGGGCAAACTGGACATGACAACAGGAGCACCAGCATGCGATACTATACTACTGTGTTCGAACTTCTCATGCAGCTTTACCCCTTCAAATTTAAGTCGCCCAGTCCCAGTTAGACTCGTAGAGACACTGGGTTTGTTATCACCTCTTTCTGATTGTACAAATGTAGTCGTTTCTTTCAAGGAGTTCTTTTTTTTGGCATTCTGCTTCCCTGAAGCCTTACCAGAAGGCCGCCCCCTTCTACGTACAGGAGTACCTGTTGAACCTCCATGTGAAATCTCCAGATCAAGTGCTTGAGAACTTAGCCCAGAAGGTTCTAGTACAGTCTTAGGTTCCATTGGACCAAAGCTAGGTGTCAAAGGGGAAGCTTCCTGTTACCACGTTAATATTTCATGAGAATGATTACAACATAAATAACCAAAAGCATATGCTGGCCAATTACTTGGACCAACCTGAAGCACCATGCAACAGTTCAATCAATGAAATTGTGAAAATTACAAATATTACGTCCCCTCCAGATCAAATAAGATTTAAACCACATATTCACATTTCCGCACTCAGTTACACAATATAAGTTAAAATAAGCCAAATACATTCCAAAGACTCCTCTATTCATAGAAAAATCACAATATTACTCCATGCATAAACGCTAGTCTGATTCTACAAGCATTAATCTGCAAAATGAAGACCAAATGAATGGACTTCCACGTCATAAACACCGCCCGGACAGGGCAGCAGAAGGGGCAACACAGAAACAAAGAAGAACAAGGAAAACAATGCAACCATTATAAATATGAACCCTGCATCTCTAATGAAACCATACTGAATTCCTAATTATTTTTATTTAATTGGCATGTTAAGAAAGAATGTAACAAAATAGGAATTTATAAACTAGTATAGCTGATTTACTTATTGGCATAGCTTACTTGATCCAATTTCATAAATGTTGGAGGCGTAAATAAAACTACAATCTCTCAATATGGTATATAGAAAAGGGAATTGTGATGGATGTGTGCAGCACGAACTTACAGACTTCAAGGCTTGCGCCGTCAAGGTTAGAGAACATGTCTTGAAAACATCATCTCTACAATATACATCCTCTCAAGAAATGTTCTCAAATTTTTCAAAATGTGTGGTGAATGCATTCACAATTGGAAATGATGCTCATACCAAAAATCTATGTATGAATTTTCTATACAAATTGTGTTCCAGAAACAGCTAAAGATAATAAAGGTCCCTTGCCACATCATTATGAATGTGGCATTCCTATGTACAAGTTCATGGTATCTACACATCATTTTCTAATGACGTTGAAAAACAATGAAAGATGACAGAAATCCCTCACATATTCATTAATTAATTTGGTTAAGACACGTTATTGCTTACAAGTTTACAGTATGCAAATTACTGCTTTCCGAAATGAAAAAGAAAACAAGATTGGGTATCGTGAAGTGAGAGATCCGAAAGGAAAATGTTGGAGAACATCAATGCAACAATGTGGCCAGAAGAATGATTGACTGCAATGATTGGTTCCAAAATGGACAGCTAACTACTGGCACTTATAGGTGACAACTCTAGAGAAGAACCAACCATGGATAACGGATGGGGTAAAAGCTTGCCCTAACCTGCTTTTAGTAAGATTGATTTGCGATAATAGAAATAACAAAGAAAGCATTAACAGGTTTTAGGAAACCTATCTTGACCCCATTGTCATTCCCATGGACAACGCAACAGATGCAAGCCCACCGCCTCTGATGACTATGTTAAGTTGAAGCCAGAGATTGGAAAAGGAAAGATGGAAGAGTGAAGATAAGGCTCGTGTACCTAAAATGGAGTGGCTGATACACACACTTGTGAAGTACAAATTGAGCGAGTGCAGCGGAGAAGAGAAAAAGCGGGCTCTTGTTTCAAGGTGGTCTTAGAACACTTGAAAAATGCTATTTTTTCCCTTATTCATTTTTACCTCTATTTCGTATCCCATCTTGAAGAATCAAACATTTCATGGTTTCAGGGAATCTGAGACAGAAATTGATCATAATAACGCAAATCAAATGCCCCTAGGGACTTGTCCACAGGTTCAAAATAAAGGATAATAACAAACGGGTGGATATCAGTTCAAAGATTAATGAAAATGAACAAGCTCTATCCCCCTTCAACTTCTTTTTTCTATGCAGCTGCTGCATTGCCGCAATAGATCTCCTCTAGTGCCACAGTCGATTTTGGAACCACTCATTACTACCAGCGGTCACATTTCTGTCCTATAAATGTAGAAACATTTCAATACAGCATTATCTTTAACCTGAACCACCCATGCCAGTTTTTCACATTTTTTAAGACCAAATTCTAAAGGACAGAGCCATACATATCAAAACATTATATGCTCAATGTGGCACCACATTCATCAATAAAATGTCAAGAGACTCGCTACAATCACTAATAGTTCCAATTAATAGTTTAACATTACTGTGTAATTTCGACAATCAACATGAATATCATTTTACATTAACAAGTGCATTTACCAAACACATTTTCAAACTTGGGAACCACTTTAAAGATGACGATCTTAAGACAAGGTTCTAGAGATGAATTTGCAAAAATACTTTTCGAAACCTAATCAAGCACACCTCAACCTTTCAACCATACAAAACCCACTACAATAAACCAAATATTGCCTTCCAAAAAAGTGGTAAAAGCTCAAAAGGAAATCGCAGTTGAGGCCAATTAATAGGTATACAAACTACTCACACAAAAAGTAGTATTCATGCCATCGTCCAGTAAAATTATGACGCTCACACTTTTCCGCATCCACATAAGATGTGTGAAAAAAACACGCCGTGAACCTTGATAATAATCCTTCAACCCCGCAAAGCCTCAATTCTTTTCCATGGACCAATCATCCTCTAATACCACACGAGTTAAACATCCTTACAATCGCCACCCTATCAATAATGTTGGAAACCCATTTACCTAATCAAGGATTGTAGGAAAATCTTGGAACTCAGAAAGGTCCGACTCAACAACTATAATGGAATTAATTATCTCATATCACGAGGCGCCAATTAACAAACACCAAAACAATCTACCCAAATAACTCATTTATTTCCTAATCACATGTCTCATATGATCAGGAACTTGAATGATGCAGCCCTCAACAACACCACCAAGTCTAAATTATAGCACCACAATTTTGCAACTCAACTGAAATTCAGAAAGTTCATCTTGACTATTTCATTTCCTATTTATCTCTTAAAAGTTAAGAGTACAAGTATATTTTTTGTCTCAACTTCATTACCATAAGATTAGTATGAGATGCAAACTAATGAAAAAAAATTGAATTGATGAGTAAACTTTTCTCCCTTTCTTAGTCATTGTTGTCTTCTTCCCGCTCGATTTCTTCTCTTCAATTCCCAGCATCAAAGGAAACTGCAACTGATATTAAAATATTATTGTAGGCCACATACCCACTAAATCCACATTTCAAGGTGTGATGTCATTGAAAGAAACTACCAGGATAAGTCAATTTAAAAATTGACCCCAATTTTCTTATTTCTATACCAAATCAGCGATTCGGGGTTAAGCGCCCTTCCCAACACCATCCATTCACTCTGCCATCATAAGTCATCATAAGTCAGTGTATTTTGTACTAACTCAGGCGCTACCCACTATGAAAACCACGAGATGCTTTAAATAAGTTATGAAAACATAGAAGGATGACAAGTAAGCAAAGATTAGAATAAATGGAAGTACCTTACAAGATTTGAAGGATTGAGTGGCCGGAAAGAATTGTTTGTCCTGACCACTCCCTCCAACTACACCACTTGGCAGACAGACCTCAAAGGTGAAGCTCTTGCTATCTTTGGCAACATCACTTCGTCTTGCCTCCTCAGCTTGTGGGATGCTCCTAACCAATGATTTCTTGACCATTTTCTCCTTCTCACCTTTACTTTCATTAAGCACATTACAACTAATAATAGTTGGCGTAGGTACATCAGAATCTGCAGAACCAGATCCATTATGAGAAAGCAAGACGGAAAAACTATAGAAGAATAACTTTGTCATAGGAACCACAAACTATCTCAATCAAAAATGAATCGGGTAGCTTGGAAGGGAATTGATGAAGTAAATGAAACAAAAAGACAAACCAATTCAAAATAAATAAAAATAACTTATAGCCATCCATATTCCTCGTTCAAATTGCATACAAGTAGCTTATTCTTCGTGCATATTGCTTGTGTTTTTGGCATGCCAAAATGCATATCTGATATCAAGGGATAAAAGATTCCAGAGAAAGCATAGAAGCAAACTAGATTGGAAGAAAAAAATAACAATTAGGAGAAGAAATAGATAGACCTGAAATATCTGAAGATGCCAATCTACTATCCTTTCCAACAGTTATATGGTTTGCAGAAGTATCTAACGCATCGGTATCACTATTTTGTTTATTAGTTGGATCACACATGGATGGAAATAATACTGACTTGTCCAAATAGCTATCACTAGTTTGATGGATTTTCTCTGCTTGCTCAGCCTTTATCCCGGTGTTAGGAATCTCAGCTACTGGAGATGACTGACCTGCAGTCTCTCTCATAACTACCCCAGTCTCTTCACTCTCACTTGCAGTATTCAAAGTCCCAACTTCCTGAAAAGAATGATCCACAGCCTCCTGTGACAACCCCTCTGTGAAATAACATGCCGAACGTTTTTCAATTACCAAAACACGATCCATCTTATCTGCACTTTTTGAAGTCTCCATCGATGGCATTAAATCTGTTTCAACTGAACCTCCCTTTTCTATATTTGTTTTTTGCCTCATTTCATCCGCAGATAAATCATCAACACCTTTTTCATAAAGCAAGGGAGTATCTGCCGCAACATCTAAAAGAAAAAGACATTCCAAAAATTAGTTTCATTTAATAATGAGCATTAGAAAAACAGATATCAATATGTACTTGGTTCAATCCTAGCAGCAGCAGCACATTCTGATCCACGAACCGCCTCACTGTTTACTTTGCTACTCTCTCCATTGAATGAAAACCCGACCCCCTCCTCATGGTCAAGGGATTCAATGATCCCAGATTCAATTTCACTAGAATCATTAGGAATCATGAGCTTCTCTTCCATATTGGAAGAACCAACATGATCATGGTGCACAGTGTTTAGGTCCGACGCCAGAGCACGCACAGTGGGAGAAGAGCCACGATCCTCAGCACTGGAACCTTTGAGAACACCGGAAGCATCATCACCAACTTTTGATTTTTCAACTGAATGTTCTTCCTCTTGAATCGAAGTTGTTGAGGTAACACTAGAATGTTCTACCACAAAACTAATGCTAGTCCCATCCCCCTGGGCATCAGAAACTTTATAGTCCACATTAGACAACATAGTTGCTTTATTATTACTGATTGAAACCTCAGTATCTAGTTGACGATCACTTCCCTGCAATAGAACTTTCGCCTTTTCTGAACTATTAGCTACTTCTGCAGTCGGGCACATCTCCAGATCTGAAACAGAAGAAATTTCAGCCTTCTTGGTGCTAACCTCAATGATATGTGCCACAAGACTACCATCGCCTTGAAAATCTTTGGGTAAGTGTTCCTGAATATTTTCATCATCCTGCTGATGAATCCGTATCAGATTGGACGAATCCACATGTTCACATTCACTACTCTCATTGGGTTTCGAGGCAAATACATCATCATCATGTTCTTCAGACATCTGCAAGTCGCTGCTTCCAATCACAGTAAAACCGGAAGGTTCATCCAATTTATTGACATTTATTTCGACTGGACACAATTCTACAATTTCCGAATTGGATGAAGAACAAGAAAGGTCCTTTAAATTATTTCCTTCATCAGCTTTAACCTTTTTACGGAGAACATCATCCTCCTTCACTTCCTTAACACCGTCTGTCAATGAACAGCTGGCACTGACAAAACCAACATCAGTTACAATAGTTGCAGATTCCTGGTAGTCTGAACAAACAGTATTTACAATGATATCCTGTGATGTGGAGTTTTCAGCCTCTGTATGCATATTATAACCGGAAGGATCTTGCATCCCATTGTCACTAGATTTAGTTGAGGTACTAACTATAGTAAGATTCTCTTCTCCGTGCCTTTTACTAAGATTATCATCAGCCCTATCAACCCCACAAGTCTCACTCGAATCATTTGTACTCAACAAGCGAGATCCACCAGGTTTAAATACCTCAACTCCTGGAGAGCTAGACACACCTTCAACTTCTTTTAGCACACAGCCACGATCTGCAATCTTTTCCGAACGTAATGTGAGGTCTGTATCCATAACATTCACCATGTTGTCATCTTCAATCTTTTCCGAACGTAATGTGAGGTCTGTATCCATAACATTCACCATGTTGTCATCTTCCTTCAAATGAAACGCCATTTGCTCAGCTACACTACCCAATTTCTGACAAGCATCTGATTCTTCAACAACAGTTACGATCTCTTCCCGTCCAACAGATTTTAATAACATTTCAACAGATTCAGATGAAGCTGCCTCAGACCAGACATTATTACTCCTAAAAATAGGGCAAGGTTCCGGAGCACTAGAACTAAACACTAAGCCGCCACTTCCTCGAGAAAAATCCTCAATCCACTGGTTGTCTTCCTGACTTGGTATAGCAAGGAAAGCCTCGTTTTCGACCAAGCTATCAAACCTTAAATGTCCTTGAAGTCCGTCCTCAAAATCAAACTTAGGAAGGAACGGATGCAGAACAGGAGAGAATTTAGAGCTCCCTTCACTGCCTATGTGACAATTCTGGCCTTGAGATTCATTGTCATCATAATCCATCTGTGTTCCCTGCAAAAGCGGAATAAGACCCAAGAAAAACAAAAAGAATGGTACTCCCTCCATCCCTCTTGGATAGACTTCCATTCTATTTTTAGTTGTCCGAAATTATAGTCTACTTTCCTTACGAAAAGTAAGATAAATTGAGTAGTTTACTAATATGTCCTCATTTAATGTGCAGTTTATCAACAAATACAACTTTTCATATTCCCAATGAAGGGCATATTGGGGAAATTTTGATTATATTGCTTTTTTACCACATTATCCTGTATGAAAAAGCAAAGAAGCCTATCAAATAGGGAAAGGGGGGATAAGGATGATGATAAAAGCTACAGTAATTCCAAATTATAGAAGCAAGCACATTGAATCTCCAGACGCACAAACCTTACCATTCCTAAAAATACAGAAAAGTAATTTGATTTCTCTCTGGAGAGTGTGTTTTATGCAGGTTGGTGTGTGTGCATAATTAAATAAAACACCAGATTCAAAAGCAGAACAAGATGAAGAAGAGACACATGCTAGAAAAATATGAACACATTAGGAGATCAACCAAACACTAAATAAAATAAATGGCACCTCCTAATACGCAAACCCAACTTCATAACATTATTCAAGAAGCAAAAGAGACTGTCATCTCTTAATATTTCCCAAGGCAACTTAAGTGCCTAAAGCCTTCCTCACAAAGAAAATGCTGAATTGAGGATCAATTAGCATAGAAACTCTGTTGCAAGCCACTCAAGATACCCACATTGTGACAGATATTACCAATTTTTTAAATAACAGTTGACTAACTAGCAAAAACAGATCCACAGATGTTATAGGGTTACTCAGTTGTGAATGATAAATGTTCATTAAGAATAGAACACAAGAAAGTTTCTCAAAGAGTAGAGAACAGGATACCTATCCGAGAAACACTTGTCTTTGAAATCTTCCTAGTTACGGACGGTCATTTGGACAAGGCCTGTCCAGGTCATCTGGCACATACTACACCAGCTCCCTCAGGAGAATGACCGATCTTAGGTCATATGAGTAGATACCTTAGGGAAAGTTGTGTAGAACTATAAACAAGAAAACAAAAAAAAAGCAGCCTAAAGATTTCCAACAGACGTTCACTTTAGCTATCAATGTAGTAATCCCTCTGATGCAGAGTAAATCGTATCGACTTGAGATGCAATTGACGCCTCGTGCAAGGATTATCGAACTTTTGAGTTTTAAATCATTTGTAGGAAAAAAGAGTTTTGATACAAATTGAGATACCATATCTTAATTTCGCTAATGAAAGGTTTGCTAATGAAAGGGCGTTTCCGAAAATTTCAATAGACAAATGTGCTCAAGACTAATATGCCTGCAATTTGTTTCAGGTACTAATATAACTCTAGATACAGTGTATAAAATATTTGTTAACTTTAAGAACATGACGATTCCTTTACATGCTTACATAGTTAACCAACAAGAGTCAAAGGATGTTAATGGACAAAGTGGAACGGTTTTCCATCTCACAGCCCTAGGACAAAATAATTACCGACTTTACTTCCATTAAATCAAGAGTCATCATCTCCATTACCAAAAAAGGACTCCTCAACTTCTATTCCTATTGATACTTCTCTCGGACATCTCATGGATAATAAAATCCTAATCATTTTCTGTTATGATCTTATACACTAGTTGTAGATAAGATAGGCAAATGTCACAGCAGTTCATAAAATCTATCAAATACACTGGCACTCAATCATCACTGCACTTAACCCGAGGTTTGTGGTTAAGCAAACATAATTGGGCACTATAAAATATGAAATTCATAAACATTTAACAAATTCAAAAAATAATAAAAAAAATAGTCTTTTCAACACGCTAAAAATGCACTTTCAACAACACTTAGCATCCAAATATTAGACAAATTTTCCTGATAAAGAGTAACAAAAATTAAACCTAATCAACTATTAAGCAATCTCTTCTAATCCAGTAACTAAATCACGGAGATGACAAAAAATACCCTCCCCCAATTTAGTTCATTTTCACCAACTAATACCCTAAGAGCCAGACCTAATCAACAAATGTACTTAGAAATTAAAACACTAATCAGCATCTATGTGTACAAAATCCACATAGTCGAAGTTAGATCATAAAGAATAACAAGACTATCCTAAGCAACTATTCCAACATGTTACTCCCAATTCTATCAGTGTTGCGGAAAGCAATCAGCGCCCTTAAAGCGCCAAGACCCCTTATCGGTTTAGGCGCTACGCCAATCAAGGGGCTTTCTTAAGTAATGCAAGATGCCATTTTCTTTTATTTTCATTTTTTTATATATTTTTAATTTTTTTTGTGGAATAGCTTAACCTCATAAATTCTTATTTTATTTAGGGGTGTAGGTTTTCATTAACAAGTGTGAAAATTTGGTGGTATCTAAGAAGAATGGATACGGATGCGGATGCGGATGCAGATGCGGGTGCAGGTGCGGATGCGGGAAATTTTAAAAATTTTAAAATTTGGATGCGGTTGGGATTTGGCAATTTTTATTTTATTTTTTGAATATTTTTATTGATACCCTTCATTTCCCAAAATTTTCATATTTTTTTACAAATCTCGTAAAGGAGAACGTTCATCATTCTCAGGCTAAAGCATAGCAATAAACACAGAAAAAAATAATCAAGACAATTTTTAGAATGGAATAAAATTAGGTTCAAAAGATTAAATATATATATATTTATATATTTTTTTTCCAAAAAAAGTGACTTATTCAAGAGAAAACCAAACAAAACCACAACCAAAAGTACCCTACTCGTTGTATTATATATATATACACACACACACGCGCGCGCGCGCGCGCGTACACACACACACACACACATGCCTATGTATACATACATACATACATATATGCATAAATACATAATGTAAGTTGGGATTTTTTGTTTTACTTTTCAATTTTAATAAAATTACATATTACATCCTTACACTTTTTCCAGTTTTACAAGTTAACCAAGAACGTAGAAAAATTACAATTTTAACCTTCTGCCGTGTCCCAGAAGTGTCCGCGCCGTGTCCATGGCATGTCCGTGCCGTGTCTATGGCATGTCCCATATTAAATTAATTAAAAAATAAATAGGAAATTCCAGATGGCTCATCCGATGTGCATCTGGCCACATCTGAGCCGCATCTAAATCCCCGGAGAATCCGGTGCGGGTACGGCACCCAATTTGGAGTGTCCGTGCTTCCTAGTGTAAAATGAACACCGGCCTCTAGTTTTTGTTCTCATTTTTCTGTATTATGTAGCGTGTTATGAATCTTCTTGACATCTTTTTACACCTGATATTCGTTCACATCGCAGCTAGTGGACCTCGAGAGAAAGAAATTCGAGTTGGCTTAACCTTATCGTGGGTATTCTTTTTGCAGGTAGATATCATATTTGTATCTCCTTTGCACTTTAATTCGTGCTTCAGTCCATCATCTTGACATTCATTACATGTTTGTGGATAAGTAAGACGTTGATATCAGGATATACGCATAAAGATCAATTTAAGGATGAGCCATGCACATTTACATTGCATGTGTGCTGCATTTGTGCATTTTAGACCTCTTTTGGCTACCAAGAATTGTCATTAGGAACAAAATTAAGAGGATTTACCCACCATTACTTGTGGAAAGATGACATTTTGTTTGTCTATTCGTGTGTCTATGGGGATCTGTCACCCTAGATTTCTCATTTATCTGTTTATTTTATTATGCAGGCCATTCGTCTTCGGTATCTCCATCCAGATACCGAACTGGAACACTTGACTTTGCAGGCTATGGAACTTCTTCGTATGGATACTGTTGTTGATGCCCAAGCTTTGGTACATTGAGTAAATTTAAATTTTCTTTTGAGAAGTATCATATGAAAACCACCAATAAGGAGACACCCTTTACAATATGGCCTGTTAACAATGCTATTGTGCTTTAATTGACCGATGTTTTTTTATCTTACAAATATACCAAAATAGAAAAGATGGAATAAGGTCCTACACTTTCTTTTTCCTCCTGCTTGGGCAAGTGGTTCTCCAATAGTAATGATGGCTTAGGTTGTTAGTGGGTTTTACACGTTGAACTCTAAATCAAATCATGCAAACCTCCTCACATCATCAACGATGGGCCAATGAAGGAGAGGCTGGTCCATGATTTTCCATTAGAATTGCACACGTAGCACCCGTTTGCCACCAAAACCACTTCTTAAGTATTCGCTTGTCGGTGGAGGTAAGCTGCTATCCAAACAAATTAGGCCATACTAGATGAAGCTAACCCAAAAAAAAAAACCATCTTGAATTAAACTTTCGCTTTCAATACAGTCTTGCCATATTTGTCTTCTTCACCTCTTTTTAGTTAGTTTAGATAATAACTGGGATGTCATCCATCAATGAAATGAGCTGCTCTACAACTTTCAATACATTCTAGTATTCTACTATTATGAAGCTACAAGTTATCTGCTTTGAATATCCATTTTAAATTTTCAAAATCTCGTGTCAAAAAGTGGACTGTTATATTAGTATTGGTGTCCCTATTATCTTATTGCTTGCTGGAAATATGGGAGGATATCCATTTCTTATGATGTTACTTGTTTGAAGGCTTGTGTTCTCTACATTCTTCGGGTTGGTGTGACTGATCAAATGACGGAACCTACTCAGAGGAGCTTTTTAGTTTTCCTAGGGAAGCAGGTTTGGTTTTTGTTCTTTTCTTTTGTTTACACTATTGGGTGGAGAGGGAAGTATTCAGTTGTAGACACTGACATTGATGAGGGTCCGTTGCTAATTACTTCGTCTTTTTTGGGATTGTATTTGCAGTTTGAATCTCCTGATGCCAGCCCTTCCATGAAAGTGGTTGCTTTACGCACTTTGTCATATGCACTGAAAACTCTTGGAGAGGTGAGTTTTGTTTTATGAGCAATCTTACATGCTGTTTTGTGCCGATGGCTATAGATGAGTCGAATGCTCATTAAATTATGAGTTTTGGAAGTTTGAGACTATTCGTGTGGAATTTGCAAACTAATCATGTCAGTTTGTGAATGGTGTTCCCCATATATTGCTGTTTTAAATTTTACTACTAGAATTCTGTTCACTGTTCTAAATCAACAAAATGTACCTATTTTGTGATGGAACGAAGCACTCCCTTCTTTGGCCTATTCTTCCGAATTACAACATACTAATGAGGGTGTGGCCCAAGGTTTAAACTAAGGTTGCGGCTGCTATAACGCAAATGGTTGTATTGAAATATTTACATAGTGTAGTGGGCTAATGGGATCGCCGTTGACACAACGGTTGGGGCTTTGGCATCTCTAAAACCATTAAATATTGGTAGCATATGAAGTTCATCCGATTTTAGCTTGTGGTATACCATTATTAACATATTAGTCTTTTTGAAGAATAGTGCTTTGGCATCTCTAAAACCATTACATATTAGTAGCATATGAAGTTCATCTGATTTTAGCTTGTGGTATTCCATTATTAACATATTAGTCTTTTGAAGAATAGTGCTTTGATATCTTTCATTTCAGGTTCCTCTCGAATTCAAGGAAGTTCTTGATAATACTCTTGTTGCAGCACTGTCTCATTCTTCATCACTTGTAAGTTCTTGATTATCTTCTCTAGCTTCCTTCGTCCTATTAGTAGATGATCACTGATACCATTACTTTTTCTTTTTTCTTTTTTAATGAAGACCAGTGGGAGTTGGTCTTTCACTAAAAATAGTTTTTTTATCCTCTTTATTTTGAGTTTGTATCTCGTTGTGTTTGATTGATATGGAGTCAGAATATAGGCTGTTGGTTGAGAACTTGATTTATTGTTAAAAATCTGGATTGCCTGTGTTTAAATACTGGCTATTGCTAAGATCAAATTGCTAGAAGAACATTTTGTTTCGAATATTCTTTTTCACCGTTGTTAATATTTGGTTGTGCTTTAAAGTAAGGGTCATAGTCTAGATCTGTCTATGTTTTATTCTCCTGCTAGCCTGATATTGAATTGTTGTTCCAAGGTAAGGGTTGAAGCTGCTTTAACTTTACGCGCACTGGCTGAAGTTGATCCAACCTGTGTGGGTGGTTTGATTTCTTATGGGGTGACTACATTGAGTGCTCTGAGAGAAAGTGTTTCATTTGGAAAGGTATACTCCAAGAGCCCTTTGGTCTGTTAATGGGATTGGTTTGCTTTGTTTTATATTAGTATGTTAAGTCTGATATTTGGAATTGTCTATAGCAGTTGTACACTTCTGATCTACTGTTTTTCATTAAATCTCTATTTGATGCTTTTTCGAGGTTGGGTTTTAGTTTTTATTTAATATTTCAACTATGCTGAAGTGCGTCAAGCTATCCTTTTTTGGTAAAATGGCCATATAATGATGTTCTTGTGCTGGTTTCTGATTTCAATTTGAGTTACATTCTTCACCCTATGTCTCCATATAATTATTGTAGGGAAGCAACTTCAAGTCCGAACTTGATTCTTTGCATGGGCAAGCTACGCTACTGGCAGCATTGGTGTCCATCTCCCCGAAATTACCTCTAGGCTATCCAACTAGGTATCGATCTTCTTCTGTCTTGTATTTTTATCGTCCGTGCCAAGTAACATGCTTTTTTCTTGCGTCCAGCTAATGCTGTACTTTTGAGGAAGCTAAGAATTAGAACTTGTAAATACGACCATTTATTGGACTTAATATTCCCATATTTGAACATACAATCTTGTTGCTGCATGGTAATCATGTTTTTCCTTTTTGCACTATTTATTTAGTTTTAGGTTTTCAAGCGCTAAAGTAGTCTTGTTGGATATGTATGTATGCATTATCGTTCCTAAAAGCTTTTGTCTTAGAATGATGAAACACCTGATACAGAGGCCAGAATGTTGTTTTTGACTTTCTTGATACATTTATGATCTGTGCATACTAAAAGAGTCACAAGGTTTGCATTTCTTCTCCATAATTTTGCTGTCTATGATCTTTGCTTACTCATTCAGACCAACAGTTTCGATCCTAATGTTTAAGAAGGTTTTAATTGGTGCTATTGCCAGATGATAGGCGCATGGGGTAAATTTCAATGCTAATTATGTTCAATGGTGGCAATATTTCAATTTTCTATTTCATTCTATTGTTTTCTTTCATTTTCTTGAAGGTCCCGTGATGGTTTCATTGTAGATTTATATACTTGTTCTTGGCTCAACACGGGTTCTCTCTGATTGGAGTAAGATAGAAGAACTAATTGCAAATATCATTATGCCTAGGTTGCCTAGCTCAGTGCTTGAAGTTTCTAAAAGTTTACTGATAGAATCTAGTCGGAATCCTGAGGCAGCAATTGTTGAGAAAGAAGCTGGATGGCTACTATTGTCATCACTATTGGCTTCCATGCCCATGGAGGTATTCAAACTTCTATAAATTTTTACCCATGTGTTCATGGATCTTGGTTTGTTAACATCCTATACTTTTTCCAGGGGCTTGAGGATCAGGTTTTTGACATTCTTTCTTTATGGGCTGAACTGTTTAATGGAAATGCTGAAAATCAGATTAAGAAAACTGAGGATTTGACATCTACTATCCGGTAATTCCCCCATACCGGACATTGTTATTTTGATATCTATTGTGAACGTACATCATGGTGATGATAGTCTGCGGCATGTTTGGGGACACTGTTCCTCTGCTTAGCTTTCATGAAACATAATCCAAGAAAAGCTCACAAATATTTCATATATACTGTTTCTATATTTTGTATTGTCATGTAACTAGGATTTACTAGACCTATTGGTTATGTGAAATTAATGTGATTATGAGACATTTTCTTTGAATTTTTTTCCTTTACTGTAGTTGATATAGTGTTGGAATTGATGTTTGTTCTTTATTCATCTATTTTTCTCTTGGAAATGTTGATTTGCTGGTCTGGAACCTCCATTTACGCATTTATCTTACCAAAAACAAAAGCAAAACAGAAAACTTCATTTACGTAACCTAGCTTCACTGTTTTCGTATCTGAAGCATCCTAGTAATGTTTGTTAAGCATCCTAGTAATATTTGTCAGGAATCATATCCAGTAAAACCCTAAGCTTGGACGTGGCGATGGCTTTCTATTGATGTTATATTTGTATCTCTGGATGCTTTTCATGATTTACAGGGGTTGTCACTGTCATATGGGCAACCCCTGGAATTGATGCCTTAATTATGTACTTGCTTCTTTAGGCTTTTGACATTTGCTCAGTTGTTCCTTTGTAGTTTGTGGGCTGCTGCTATCGATGCACTTACAGCATTTATAGGATGCTTTATCACTTCTAATGCTGTGAATAGAGGGCTTTTACTTCAACCTGTGCTACTTTACCTTGGCCGGTAAGGTCACTTTTTAGGAACTTTCCGGCTTCCATTTCTTTTGTCCTCTTAGACCTTTTCCCCTCTTTTACTTCATGTATTATGTTGCTGATTGGTCGATCTTTAGGAGTACACATACATATATGAGAATATCACTAGTATTATTATCTGTTTGAATGCAGAGCCTTATCTTATATACCAGTGTTGGTTGCAAAAGAGCAACGGAATATGAAGCCTGCTGTGGATATGTTAATTGTCAGAACGCTGACAGCGTATATGTCACTCTCTGATCCTGTGGCGTATAAGAGTGATCATCATCTGATCTTACAGATATGTAATACTGCATTTAGGTACTAGATTGTTTTTTCTGTGCGCTGTTTCTAGCTTATAGCAAACAGTTCACTTTCAATCTTGACACTATTCAGATAAAACTTTGTCTACGTTAGAAACTGATATGGTTATATTGATGATTTAGAACGGTACTGAACGAAACAACACCGAAAAGATAATTGATCGTTTTTAATCCAATACGAACAAAGAGGTATATTTTA
>MKEJ01070089.1:0-16000 GCA_001753735.1 Embelia ribes | reverse complement strand
AATTCATCATATTATTAGATGTAATAATACACGTGACTTTATTATTTTGTAATGATCTTTTATTTTTTGTCATTTAATTTAAAATTATATGGAAAAACTTATACGTATATATAAGATACACTATGTTACAAGCCAAATATTAATGAGCCAATTTATAAAAAACTAGCCCAAATGTCAATTTCAAGAACAATTTTAATTCTAAGTAACTAAAAATTGAAAGAGAAAAAAAAGTATAAATTATTATCCCTACAAGGATTTGAACTCATAACCTACCATGCACAAGACCTGATTGCTGCCATCTCACTGGACTATCAATTATATTTTTCAAAATGCACAAGAATTAATATTTAATTTTTTATGCATATTCACTTATTTTTTCAAATATATTTTTTTTTTAATTTTTGATTCGAAACAAGTGGGGACAACTAATACCCTTAACTAAACTAAACTTGGCTCCGGCCCTGCCTGAATGTTTCGCAAATTCATGTGAGAATGTCATACATCCAACTATTCTACCTAGTGCATTATTAAAAATAATAACTTTTGGTGCACAATACTGTTTGAACTTAGCGTCCTCCCATTTTCTTAAAATTTATTTATTTTTATTCATCCGTTGTTTGATTTTGAAATTTTTTTCATTAAGACGTAATCGGTACACCCAAAATATAATTAAAAATAATAAAAAAAATTAATGTAAATGTAACATTCGTGGAATCAGTATAAAATTGTGATCCCTAGTCTAGCTAGCCTAGCTATAAATAAGTACAGAAAAGCTAAAAAAGTTAAAAAATTATGATTAATCCTAGCATTGGTCCCTTATCTTAAAGATAAATCAAACTAGGGACCACAAGGTCCACAACCTTCAAAATTACCGAAATGATCCGAAAATAATCGATTGAAGCCAGATAGGTCCCAACATTCTAATTAATTCCAATTTCCATTCTTTTTCCGTGACCTCGATCAAGTAAGCAGGTAATTTCAAAATGACATCATTGAAATTGAAAATAATTTTGTCCCCAAAACATGACATCACCAGGAAAAACATATAAACACCCATAAAATTTTATTTGTGAAATAGACATTTTCCCTTAAAAATAATATGGAACCAAAAAGCTTAATTTTTATGTTGTTATGAAAAAGATTCTAAGCGATATCCAATATAAATACGCGCATAAGATTAGAAAATGAAGTAAATACTTTGATTAAAAAAAGGAAAATCAAAATTAATAAAGATTCTCTATGAGGCTAAGATATATCTTACATGCTCCAAATCTCAATTTTCTATCAATCTATCAATTCCAATTCATGTAATAAGCTGGGAGGAAATTTCATAAATTATCTCAATTAAATAGATCCGATCTTATATTTGGTGAATCAATTTATTCACCTTTCTTTGTCATTTAAGGAACAAACCAAAGATTAGATGCTATTTGAATTCTCCAGCTAGAAGTAACATGGCTCCCTTTTCTGTTGTGCATAGAGAATCTAATTCTCATTTTATTGATGTAGAGAATTCAATTCTCGTTTAACGGGTGAAAATGCAGGAGAAAAACAATTGGAGGTCCACAATCTTGAGGGGCGCCAAATGTAGGTCTCACTATCACACATCCACTTGGATGCGATCAATTACTTAATAATTTATTTAGGAATTTTTAAAGATTTGGAATCTAACTGCGATTCGCCTTTAAAATATGTATCACTCCTTATATATATAAAATAATAAATACTAAAAAGTAGAAATGTAAAATGGAAAGGGTACATTAGAAACTTGATCACGATAACCATGAGCAATAAGCATATGCCTAGGAATTTTAATTTCTCTTATTAGAGGATATTCTTAATTCCCCAAACAATAAATAGGTGTCCTTTATCCGCCTAAGCCGTGTCTCAAATCTCGGTTTGACCGTCGTACTCTCTCTCTCTCTCTCTCTCTCTGTGCCGAATCGCCTTTCCGCCACAGTGATTCATCAGCTCTATATATAGATATATAGATATATATAAAGAGAGAGAGAGAGAGAGAGAGGGAGAAAACTCGAATTGTCTGCTCGTTTAAATTTGCTTTTCGCAATCATTATATAATCATCCTCTCTCTTTTCTCTTCCCCCAAATCTGATTTTTCACTCCGATCCGACGGCTGAGATCTCCTCTCCAGGTGATCGTACGGCAGAGACCCGTTGTCAGACATTTTTACGTAAGTGTTTAACTGTTTAATTTAATTAATCTGTGTATGTATTGATACGCCGCTTTTTCTCGATGGCTGTTTGATTGAAATAAAAGTACTGTAGTAACTTTTATATGTTTATATTTATATTTATATATATAAGTTTATAAGTACATTTGATGCATTTAAGAGATTATAATTACTTCTACCCAGAAAATTGCATATTTTAAGTATTTTGATACATAACTTTCTTAAAAAACTAATTTTCACCACCCGTTTTACACTATTTTAATTGCCAAATATAGTTGACAATTTTAAAAATGGAAAAAATATATGGGAAAGGGGAAGCAGTGATATGACAAATAATTGAATAAATCATATATGAAGTTAGTAAGTTATGATGAGAAAATATATGTGATTACGAAAGTTGTATATATTATCAAAATATACCGTTATAACTTTATAGATTGATTAGTATATTAAATAAGTGATTATATATATATATTTTTATTTTTTTTTTATTTTTGCTAGTTTGTTTTTTAGTTGTATGAACAATTCCTAGAAGCGAGATTTACTGTAACTATGGTTTTACCTCACATAAGTATACTTTTTCATATCCACTACAGGAATATATAATACTGATAATTATTGCTAAAAAGTATTAATCTTTCGCGCAAGATTGGAAAACACTGAGATTTTTGGTCATTTCCGTCATGATACGGTAATATTTCGGATAAAACACCGGATTTTGATTTTTTATTATATGTTTATGGAATATTATTTTCAATTGTTTATATTTACACTTCATCCATGTAATTTTTTTTCTTTTGAAATTTTGTTATTAGTTGAAGATAGGAGAAGTTTGGAATTTTAGTCTTTTTTGTCAAGCTAGGGTGTAATTGTTGTATAAAATACTTGTTTTTGAATGAAAAATATATTTTTTGATGGATTATTGTTCACAAATGTTTAGAGTCCTTTTTGGTGGTTCTGCTAATTTGTTGATTGATAAGAGAAATGATCCGCTCACGAGAATTGGGTTTTCTATTCTTTTTATTGACTTGTTTTTGCTGAATGATTCGAATATTAGTCATTTTCGTCAGGCGCGGGTGGTGTTGTTATGCGAAGTACTTCTTGTTAATAAAATATTTATGTTTGTTGGGATATGGTTTGCAATAGTTTTTAGTTCTTTGTGGGTTCTGTGATTTGATGATTGATGGAAAAAATAATCCAGTCACAAGGTAGGTTTTTGTATTTTATATATTTTTAGTGAATTTTGTTTTTGTGGAGAGTAATTCAATATTTTTTATTATTCACAATTGTTTTTGATTGGAAAATATATTTTTAAAGGTATATTGTTAATAATTGCTTTAGTTCTTCTTGGGTTCCTTTAAGTTGAAGATTGATGAGAGGAATGATATGAGAATCGGTTTTCGTATTTTGTATTTTTAATGATTTTGTTGCCTGGTGAATAAGTTGAGATTTTTACATTACAATATAATTATGGTTGCCTTTTTATTTTTGGTTTTCTTTGAAATTTTGCGAAAGTGAAAGGATGATTTGTGGGCTTGAATTGCTGGTAGTGTTTCCTTTTTCTATCCACAACTTAGACTCTACCTTTAGTTTGTGCTCACTCTATTTTGCATTTTTTTTAATGTCGGCTCATTTTATCTTATAAACTAGTTCTTTAAGAAATTAGGAAATTTTTGTGCATTTTAATTTCCTTTTGCCTTTTGTAGAACTTTGCCTGGAAGGTTCTAAAATGAGTTTTCAAGGTGGAGTTTGGCACAGGAAAATATTTTCTCTAGTTATACTGCGCTTATTTATTTATTTATTTTTGAAAATTATACCCTAATATAGTAACTGGGAGTTTAACACTGCCAAGTAATACTCGTATATATATATTAAATCTGACAACTGCATGGTTTATGATGTAGAGTTTAACTTTGCCACGTAACACACACACACAGAGTATATTTTTTTTAAAATTTAACAACTACATGGTTTATGATGTTTAGTTTAACATTGCGAAGTAATACACACCCACCCACACACAAATATATAATTTTTTTTTTTTTAAGTTTAACAACTGCATGGTTTATGATGTTCCTGCTGTATGTGTCAATTGGGCATTAGCAATCAAGACTCAAGAGCTACATGAATTTAGGGAAGAAAAGTTTTCTTTTATTTGCATGTTCTTGTTCTTCCATATGAGTGGATTTGTTACTAACCTGTACGTATCATCAATTCTTTTGGATTTGTGTCCTACAAGTGACCAGCAATTGCAATCCTCAAATTTATGAACTTTTTGTTAGTAAATTTGATCTATTTAATGTAGGTGCTATGGAGCTTCAGAATAACAGGAGAACCTCAAGGAGAGGGTGTACTAGTCATGGGAATGGAATTGTAAGCTCAGCAGTTGATGATGAAGATCTTGATCCGTGGACTGCCTGGGCTTACAGACCTCGTACAGTTTCAGTTTTACTTGTTGGTGCATTCCTTCTTATGTGAGTTTTTAATGACTTTGCAACCTTGTTTATTTTAATACTTTGCCAGCTGCAGTTTCATCACTTGATGGATGGAATGGTTGAAAATTTGGTGGAAGTTTTTGAAAATTTTCGTCTATATCTTATTACCGTCTAAAAATTGGTAGATTTTGTGGGAAGTTGAAGTGATGTTTCTTGAGTGGTTAAGCTATCTGTATTTTTTCTTGTTATATAAATACGGCAGTGTGAACTTTGGGGATGGATGGATAGTCGGGCATCCTTTGCTTCTTTCACATTTTAATTATTTGTGGGACTTTGTTGTATGACATTTAGCTGTCTATATTCATATTTAAGCTGTGGTTGAAGTGTGTTGATGTTTATATATTAACTTTTAGTTGATTGAGTGGTCCAACATGGAGCTCCTTTTCCTAGTGTGAACTTTAGGGGTGTATAATCAAAGCATTCTTTACTTTTTCACACTTTGTTGCTTTCTCCTTCTCTCAGTTAATTCATTTTTTTGGGCTTTCAGTTGGGCTAGTGGAGCTCTTGACCCTGAGAACAGTACATCTGGTGATACTGTTACTTCTGCCAAAAGGTTTGATATCTTTTATAATAATATTTTGGATGTGTCTTATTTACTTTAATGAATGAGGATTTTACAAATACGAGTACGTAAGATTTTCCAACATACTATCTATCAAAATATGGTACATTAGGTTTATGTGGGTGCCAATACCATCTTTAAAGAGTATGGGTCCACGAAAATCCTGTGTGACATATTTTGAATGCTAGTATGTAGTAAAGTCTTATATACTTGTATGTATAAAATTTCAATCATATTTTAATTGCCAAAAATCTGACAAATTGATAGTTTCAATTTTCAATAGGGGAATATGGGCAATGATTGCAGTTTTCCTTTCTTACTGCTTATTACAGGCACCATCGACGTAAGTTTCTGCATTGCATTAGTAGCAGGAAATTTGTTGGACCATCCCTTCTTTTTCCGATTTATTTGGTCATTAACTGTACTCAAAACTATTATTGGCTTCTTAACCCTTTGAAAGAAATTTGGTGTTCTGCTGATTGTCACTTGTCTGTGAAAAGAGAAACACAATGCATGTTACCCAGGATTAGTTAGTTAACAGGACTCAAGCATCATGCACATGGATTGTTTTTAATGCTTTATTTGTTTTCTGTGGTACTGTTTTGTTCTCATCTGTCCTTCACTAAAGGCAAATGTGGAACTTTATAACTTTTTCGACATACAAAATGGGAGGGACATATTGATGACATCATACGTGGATTTAAGTGAACTCCCTAAGTTTATTTTTGCTCAATGACTATCATTAGACCTTCCAATTTTTTTTTTCAATATCAGATGTCAAAGGCCAACTACATTTCCTGACAGATTAGTATATCTGTTGAGATATGAAGTCAAATTACAACGGAAGAATATAAATCCTGACCTGTTTTAAACGAGATTGAAATATGTCAGGTTCAATGCTTGTTCTAAGAAACAAGGATAGCGGAAAAGGAAAAAGATGAGGTCAGGTTTGGTCTACATCATGCACATGTAAAAAAGCTATTATACAAACTTGTTTTTGCCTACTAGTGTGAGGATTTCATGGAATGCATACATTTTGTCAAAATTTCTTGTTAGTGGGCTTTAAGATTTTTAGCTTTCGATTTGTTCTTGGTTTTCACTCTTCTCTAGAATGAGAACACGAAGCTTTTGTGAACATCTTAAGGTTTAGGTCGTTTAATTCTCATACCTGATACTTATTTGTAGGAAGATTATTTTCTATGCAATGTAATTTTCAATATAATATTCTCACAACTAACTCACCAAGCACGTTCTGGTTTGAAGTTTTGGAGATATTGCATTTCTTAGTTTGTTAGGGTTTTGTTTGGTTGCAACTAATAAGCTCTGACACTTTATTTGGCTGCTCAGCTTTTAAGTTGAGTTTTTTTGCTTTTATGGCCGTCTAAATAAGTTAGAAGTTTGAAACTAGATACATCTAACTTTTTCTTAGGCTAGCTTATTTACTTAAAGATGCAACCAAACGAACCCTTAGTTGATTGGTAGAGTTGAGATGTGGTATTGTAGGAAGTATTACATAATCTTTATTGAAACTTTTGTGCAAGATGCCTCCACCTTTTCAACGAGTTGCTGCTAACTTTACCTCCAGTTAGATTAGATGGAAAGGTTTAATTTCGTTATTTGGCCTCACAGGATACTCATTAGGCCACATCCAGCAATATGGCGATTGGTTCATGGAATGGCTGTTATTTACCTTGTTGCACTCACTTTTCTGCTCTTCCAGGTCTGCCTATATGAGCCCTCCTTACACTAATGAAATCTAAATCTTTATCTATGCAATGAAGTTTGTTGCCATGCTGACGTCAACTTCTTTGTTAATGAGTTTCGGCTATGGTTAGATACAATGGCCATGCTTGATCTCCGGGATATCTTATTGCTGTGATTTTTTATTTGCTTGCCCTTGGTAATTTACATGTGCATGTCTAAGATGTTGGATATGCATATATACTATGTCGCTTGCTTCTTTCTGGATTTGTCTATTCATGACATGTAGTTTCCAAATTAGTCCTTACTAATTGTTGCTTTATTTACTTTTTCATTTTCAGAATCGTGATGATGCTCGTCAATTAATGAAACTGCTTCATCCTGATCTGGGTGTTGGTAATTACATTGGTCTCAACAAATTTTAGTTTCTTGTACTATCTGATGAAGTGCAGCTCAGCAATTGAATTTCTGATGAAGATCCTTCTATTTTGATTAGGTCATACATTTTCTAGATAAGACGATACTTGTTACCAATGATATTTTCTTGCTTTATTGCAGAACTACCTGAAAGATCGTATGGCACTGATTGTAGAATTTATGTGCCTGAAAGTCCCACAAACAGGTTTAAGAATGTTTATGTATGATTTCTTCTTTAATCATCCTTTAGTTATTAATTTATGACCCTTGGTCTGTTGCTCTGTTTATGAGTTATCAATGTTAAGTAGGACCGATGGAAACATCTCTGATTTTATTGTTGTGATATTGCAGGATACCCTTTTTGATGAATTTGTTCTAGCTCATATTTTTGGATGGTGGGGAAAGGCTATAATGATTCGTAATCAGCCCCTTTTGTGGGTTCTATCAATTGGTTTTGAATTGATGGAGGTTGGTGGATACCTTGAACTACCAAATTTGTTGTGCAATTGGAGCATGTGTTTTTGAACATTTAATTTGTATTTTTAGCTGGATCTCTTTTTACTTATGATTTTATTTGTTTGCCGACATTTCTCAGCTTACCTTCCGCCATATGTTGCCAAACTTTAATGAGTGTTGGTGGGACAGTATCATTCTTGATATATTAATCTGCAATTGGTTTGGTAATAACCCTTCACTGCTGAGCTAATTTTTGCTTTCTTATTTGATCCTGTAAATTTGTTTTTTTCCTTTAGTTTGTGTGGTCGCCCCTTAATACCTTTCTTTTTCCTAATGGAAGCAATCTTGCTTATCAAAAAAATAAAATAAAACAAAAATAACAATAAAAAAAATAATAAAATAGATAAACAAATTAATAAGTGTTGTGGGCTGCTAGAAGAATCATGTGGAAGAGTATTTGTTAATGCTTATTTTCTCATGCTACTGATAAATTTTTTTTTTCAACTTTCTGAATCTTTTTCCATCTTCGTACAAATCTGGCCTCGGAAGAACTTTTTTGTCGTATTTGGTTTTTCATTGTTTACCAATAGGCTTTAGTTTCATGTGTTTAAGGAGTTGATGGCTGTTTGAAATTTGCATCTGTAAAAGAAAGTATTTTTGTTGGTTGAAGTTGAAAAGATTTGCTTATTTAACATGCAGGTATCTGGGCTGGAATGCATACGGTTCGTTATTTTGATGGAAAAACATACGAGTGGGTTGGTATAAGCCGGCAGCCCAACATTATGGGTAAAGTAAGTTTTAGCTCTTCTTGATTCTTTATCTGAGTGCTTTGAACAGTCTCTAGTCTAATATGACGTAGACTCTTTTTCCCTGTTGTTTATAAAAAAGGATTGGATAAACTTTGCACTGGACATGGTTATATGTTGCAACCTTTATGATAACTAACTCCTGTCTGAAGGCGTACAAATATTTTACCATTTAGGCTCTGTTTGATTGGATATAATATTTTTCCAGTAAAACGTATTGCTCGTTTGTGGGTGTTTGATATCACTTTTGTCGTGGTAGTTGGTACTATGTGTGAGGCTCTCTCCTCGTTTGCTGCTTATCTTTTTTACGGGTCGACCACTCAACCCACATGAAATTTGTTACTTGCTCTGACAAAAGCATTTCCATACATTGGTTTGTTGATTTACTGGTCTGACACTGATTTTGGTTGCTCGGTGCAAAAAACAACTACTTCTGGCATTTCTTTTACTTGTTTGTAAATTTCTTTAGATTTTCATTTTCTTGCAAGTTGATATTTTTGCGTGCGTGTTCCATATTGTTGAGAAGAAAAAAGTTGTTTATTTTATGTTTCCTAGTTTAGACCATGTAAAAGTTCGTTTGGGCTAGGATTTAGGTCTTACAATTATATATATGTACGTGCTCATGGAATGGCTCCTGTTGGAAAATTGTTGGGGCAATTTACAGGTTAAACGAACGCTGAGCCAGTTTACACCAGCCCAATGGGACAAAGATGAGTGGCACCCCCTCCTCGGTCCATGGCGGTTTATACAAGTTTTGACTCTATGTATCATATTTTTGACGGTGGAGCTCAACACCTTCTTTCTCAAGTTTTGTCTTTGGATCCCCCCTCGAAATCCACTGATCATATATAGATTGATCTTGTGGTGGTTAATAGCAATACCAACAATTCGAGAGTACAATTCTTACTTGCAGGATCGGTATTCCCTCTGTTCTCTGTTTGTATGCAGAATTTATATTGGCATGCATCAACATATATTTTCTCCTCTCCTATAATTTTATTGAATTTTCTATTTTGTAGGAAACCTGTAAAGAAAGTTGGCGCATTCTGCTGGCTTTCTCTTGCAATCTGCATCATTGAACTCTTGATATGTGTCAAGTTTGGACGCGGTATGTTTATTGTCATTTTATTTGCAGGATTACTGCTCATTAGGTTTCTATAGGCACATGTTTTGTTAGTTTGGGTTGGCAAGGCCCAGAATTGAGATTATGGCCCCAAAATAAGAATACATATCGACTGAATCTTTAGGCTAAATTAGTTGGCTGGCCTGAACACATTTCAAATCTACCTGTAATTACCTTTTTTGACAATAGAAGATAAATTAGGTTATTTTTTTCCAAGGTTCTGAAAACTATTTTCTGGTTCTGAAACCAGAAATACTGTAGAATATGCACTTGTAACTTCGATTGATTGATTCTGGATAAAGTTTTCAAGAAATGGTATTGAAGTAGATGAAGCTTTGGAACTTCAGGAAGTTGTTTTTTTTTGTTCTAAAAAACAAAGGTATTTCCCAAATTTTCATTGTTTCCAATCTCTATCTGATTGGAAACACAACCAAGCAGATATAGATTTTAGTGTTATTTTTGAGTATTATCTAGGGTACTTTCTTTTCAGAAAAACTAAGATCGAATCACTTTTTCACAATTTAACACTAAGATGCTGTTAATTGCAGTATAGAACTACTGCATATAAATTAATAGGTAATAGTTAACATTTTATACTGGCCGGCTATCTTTTGGTTTTGGGCTCACTTCTCTAGCCAGTCCTCAGTCAAGATATACGTTATCACTTTTATTCAAGCCTAGAATCATACCCCTTTTTTTTTTTTTTTCTTTTTTGTTTTTTAATTGGTGTTTTTAACACTATTTCTTCTAATTTTTGTCGATTTGTTTGATTCCAGGATTATTCCCTAACCCGATGCCCAAGTGGTTGGTATTTTTCTGGGCCTCTGCAGCTTTGGCTGTCGTTATATTTTTGAGTGTATGGTCATGGCAACTGCAAACTAGATTTCGAAGAAAACAGCACTGATAAATTAGGTCTTGTTTTGCTCATTCTTTTATTTTCTTTTGCTCTAATCAGTACCGAGCGACCTTTGTTGTACATACATAACTTCAATAGTTATCTTGAGTCGTAAATGGTTGTCTTTTGCGTTAGCAGTAATTTGCAGTTTCTGGGGTGGAAATTATTTATTGGTTGGGTAGTGAGAGATTTTCTTTAGTATAAATGAGTTCTTAAATAGTTCCACAAGTGTCTTCTACAATTTAATTTTGATTTAGGAAGAAATCTCTTGTCTTGGTAGGCATTACATATATATATTTTTTGGCTTTTGGTGTTAGTTTTCTGGTCTTGGAATGGGATATCCTAATAAATATATTCTTTTATATCGTTCTTATATTTTACTGCATATAAAAGTAGGAGCAATTTATTTTTGTGGCTTTCCATGTAGGTGGGAATGGTCGTGTGTTTGACCCCTCCATTTCTATACTGTATCTGCCTCTGTGTTTTTAGAACCGGTAACTACGATTTCTACATGAGATTTGTGTTCATGTTAATCTAATTTTCGAACGCTTATTTTGATCTTTGAACAGAAGTGCAAACCAGCCAATCTTTTCACCTAAAGTGTTGCAGCTTATAAGCTACAGTATTTAGTCTTTTTGCTTGAAAGATAGCTGCTGTATAAAATTTAGCTGTTGAGCTTTTAGCTTGACATTTTTTGCTGTTTTCGCCAAAATAAATTAGAAGTTTTAGATTTTATGTATGGAGGTTTCTCTTTTTTATTTTTTTATTATTTTTTCTTCGTATTTGCTTAAAATATGCAACCAACTAAAGTCTAAATCTTTCTTCTCGCTAAAACAAACCTGACGTCTAAAATGAGAAGCAAAGTCCGACCTATAATTCATGGTATCATGTACAACAAAATTAAAAGTGGTAATATTTCACTTTCGTGACAACAAATTTTGGCTAGTGATGCTCGGTAGGATATATTCTTGCCCTGTTGATCCTTGCAAACACCTTTAAAAGTGGTTTAGCTGGATGGTAAACACGATAATGTGAATCTCGTAAATCCATTCAGCGCTTCAGTTTATTAGTCTATGAATCACAAAAATGTTGTAGGGAACAACGAGACAACAATATCGAAAGATATGACCTTATAAAATTTCAAGTTCTAAAATCTCTAGTTGGCAGAAAATTAACCTCAACAGAATGAATTTTTGGAGTCAGTCAGCTTTATGCATCTGTATATAAGATAACAATAAAAGATTATAACCTTATTTGTTTATTCAAATAAAGTTTCTGCTTGGATAAATGCGTATAAAATGAAATATTGTATTCCATAATTTAATATATCAGTAATTAATAGTATAATCATAGATCAATAATTTTTGCATAAAGAATAACTTTTTAACTTATTATTATTATTGTTAATGAATGACTTTTTAAGATTCCAAAACTATTCTTTTCTAGAGTTTATCTTGTATTGTATCACAATAAAAATAACAAATGCAAATGCATGTGGGTGGGCGTGGGTGTGCGTGGATGGGGATGTGTGTCCGAGGGGAGACAAATGTTGAGCATGCTAAGGGCACGGTCACTAATTTCATGTTGCCTAAATCAGGAATGAGAATGTGTTACATAATTATTATCGTGAATTTATTCACTACAATGAACTTCAAAACCGTGCAAGTGTCGAATTCACTTGAAACTGTATAACTAAGCACGTTCAAAATTTCTGAATTGGGCGGCCCCGTAGAAAGCTTCAATGCTGCATGGGAGTTCTATCCAACTGGAAGCCTGTAGCTATATGGGACACATATCTCATAGTGGAGATGGTTGTAGCGACTCTGATTGTGCGACATGTTTGGGCAAAGTAAGAAATGTTGGGCAAGCTGCTACATTGGCAAGCTGCCGAAATGGGATGAGTAATTGCCCCTCTTGGTTGACGTATTGCCGTGTTTGTTTGGTTGTAGTTGGTTCATCAGTGTTTATTGTCTGTTGTAACTTGCGGTTGTCCTTCTTTAGGTGCAATTAAACTTTAGTCCCTAAAATTTGTGACTTTAATCTTTGGCCCCTACTATTTTTCGATTGTTACAAAGTTGCTCCGAGCCTCGCTCTTTTGCTTATTGGTTATCTATGGCCTACTTTGCTGGTATAACTTTTTCTAATGTGACTCTTTATGATTATTGGATAGTAGACATAGGTGCATCGTAACACATGTCGTGTTGTCCTCTCACTGCTATGTATTCTAATTATGGAGGTCGATTATCTAAGACAGTGAATGTTGCTACTGATGCCCCAATTCCTGTTGCATCTGTTGGTTCTTTAATTATTTCACCAAATTTTGAACTTCACAATGTTCTTTATATACCTTCTTTTTAATATAATTTGCTCTCCTTGAGTCAATTGATTCGGGATCTCAAAATGACTGTTATTTTTTCTTTTAATTCTTGTGTCTTTCAGGACAATACCATTGGAATACAGATTGGAGTTGTTGAATATCACACTGGTCTTTACTATTAGCAGCCAACCTCCGTTGCCCAACATGTCTCCTTATCTCACCTTATGAGCTCCGGTTTCAGCGGTTAGGTCATCCATTCAAAGTAGGATTTCCAAAATTTGTTACTTTACTAAATAAAATTTCCATTTGTGATGCTTATTAACGTGGAAAACATTCTAGGATTAGTTTTAATTCTTTGCCAATTATGAGCACTTTTAATTTTAATAGAATTACATTGACATTTGGGGAGGATATACTTTCCCTTCTCTTATCTTAAGCATTTTTTAATATGGTTCAAACATAACATAATGCTAAAGTTTTGCATGTTAGAATAGATAAAGGTTCAGAATTTACCTTTTCTGAAACAAAAGAGTGTTTTTTATTCAAAAGGAATAATTCATGAACTCACTTGCACTGGCACCCCTCAATTAAAATGGAGTCATTGAACATAAAAACATTGCTTGTTGTTTATGCTTTCATGCTAATCTCCCAATTTCTTTTTGGGCAAGTGTATTTTAACGTCTGTTCATTTAATTAATTACACACTGTCCACTATTTTTAAAGGTAATACTCCATACTTCAGGTTTTTTAACACCGTGCCTACTAATGAACATGTAAGAGTTTTTTTACTGTTATGTTATGCTCAAACTTTAAAAATAGGATGTGATAAATTTCAGCTTCAGGGCAGTAAAATGTATTTTTTTGGGATATTCCTCCTTTCACAAAGCCTATCGTTTATTTAATCTAGAAAATAAAAAAAAATCATAATTTCCTACGATGTCACTTTTCATGACATGTTTTCCCTTATCATGTACCGCCGTAAACTTTATCTACCCCCGTTCATTGCCCTAAAAATCCGAAATCGCCCATATCACTCCAATGGTCCAAAGTCCCCATCCCATTTCCTTTCCCGACCCATGTTCTGGCATCACATCTAGTTCTTCTCTTCAATCAACCTTACATAGCCTATCCACCAAGCCGAGACAATCTGACCCTTTCCTCCAACCCACTACTGCTGGCCTATCTGACCCCTTATCTAGTCACCAAGCCATCCTAGTTCCCATGTTAATCCCAAGCGTCAGCCCACCCAGTTTTACCCAACATATCCCCGACCAGTGCACCTCAACCCGGTTTCACCAGACCTAAAGTCCTCTATACCGGTTTCCCCATCTTCCATTGCCCCATTTTCAACCTTACCCCCCTAATCCTTCTCGTAACGCCTCCGAAATTCGACACAATCCCAAGTACGCCACTAACGCCCATCTACGACATATAATCACAATAAAACAACAAATAGGTATTCTTCATTAATAAACCTTCTCCAAAAGCAATACCAAAATAAATAAAATATGTTCGGCCTTATTATTATGTTTTGTCCATACAACTTATTTAACAAATTTTACCAAAATAAACCTGGCCAATGGCCCACAACTATCTAAAGTAACATAAAAAAATAACTGAACATAAAAGAGTCGACGAAACCTGAGTGAGCTTCGATCCTTACCTAGTCTTAGTTTCCACAACCACTGACTCCTGGTTCTACTTGGCATTTTATAAGAAAAATAGTACAAACTGCAACCAAACATGTACGAGTCAGATATGAACTCAATATAATATAAACAATGTAAAACAACAACAAACGACATGAAAGTAAATAATTCTATATGCATGTACTCCACTACGACAATAAAAATGCTCAAATCGACACAATATGTGAATCATCAACCGATACGTCGAAACAAATCATCGACACGACCGACATGACAGACAACTTAGGCACCGTATTGCGAGGCTTTATGTAAAGATTTATGGTTCCCACAGAACCGGATCACATTGGAAAATCAATCTTCTGAGGGCCTACAACAACGACTTCAGATGTTGGATTATACACTCTCCAGATGCCTACAATAGTTCATCGAGCATTGGATTATATACTCTTTAAAGGCCCGAACCGACAACCATCCAATAGTCACGCCAAACATCCACCTAACTGGCAAGTTTGCTTCATTTTTTTCTCATTTAAACATTTTACGACATTTCATGCACTTATGCAGTAAGTTTATTTCTCAATTTCATCCATCATGTACTTCCTAAATAATTTCGATACATCACGATCAATTACATTACAACCAACCAACCATGTCTCACAACTTTCAAACTTGCATCCAAATAAACAAACAACTCAAGCTGGAAGAATCTCATCCAGACGAAGAGGGGTCTCGTCCAAACAAAACCACCATTCATCACAAAATTGATTTGGTCCAGACAAAAATGGTTGTGGACCTTCCACTTCATCCTAACAATGCAATTTTCATACATTAACCTGAACGCTACAACCCAAACATTAAGTTCAACGATTCCTACCATAAATAAGGCCAAACAAACTCAATACATACTATTGAATTCTCAATCTGCAATGTACCTTATTCGAAATTGAAAAGTTTCCTTAGAACACTCAGAGGGAAACCCTAGATACCATCAACGAAGCCATACTAACAAGGGACGAAATCTACAAGCAATTGGTTAAGAAATTGTCATCAATTAACAAATCAAACCTTAATAGATTGTTATGATTGTCTTTTATTGTTTTAGGGGTCAATGAAGACAAAGAATATACATGAGTTAAGGAACAAATCTTACCTCTTGATGAAAAGAATGATGAGAGGAACTCAAATCCACCCTTAGATCGTCAATTGGAACGATATCCCCACCTAGACTTGTTGGGTTTTCCCTACACCCCCTTCTTTATCTTTCTATTTGTCTCTATCTCTGTGTAGAAGCAAATGTTAATGTGAGTTGAGAGAGAGAAATTGGTTTCCAGTATTATAGTTGCTATTGAGCTTTTCTTTTATTGGGCCTTACAATTCTTCCCCCAAAA
>MKEJ01070073.1:0-13602 GCA_001753735.1 Embelia ribes | reverse complement strand
CTTACAAGTTTAACCACTCTAATTAAGAATTGTATCTTTGACAAAGTAGCGTTTGAATTACAGCTTTCTTCCAAACGTAGGGAGCGGGTATTACACTATGGGAATTCGTTGCCAAAGAAAGCCAAAAGTAAACGGTGACAAAAAAATTGGATGCAAGGGAACAATGTTAAATTTTGATCTTATCCGGAATTCAATCCGAACAATTTTAGATTTTCAACAAAAAAAAAAAAAAATTATGCACATCCATAAGATACACATTTAATTCTCTGCATTGTGATTCCAATTTCAAATATTAATTTATTACTTAAGTATACTACAGGAACCACATTTTATAAAATATTTTATTTCTGGTCCCATGCACACAACATAAGGCATGTGACACGCATTAGAGGCTATTGACGGAGCGAAGTAGACAGAGGGCCATATGATTAGCATGACGTATGGAAATATGAATATATTTTTTTTGGAAATTTCTATACTAAGAATATGTAATTTCAAAATTCTAACTATAAAACTCCCCTTGAAAATTTATTTTTGATTCAGTTTTTAGAGTTTGATAGTTAGCCATGGATGAAGCCACAGTCTAAAATCAGCATTGGTATAAATTATTATGAAAGCTAAAATTTTTTATGGATGCCTAAACTTATATATAAAATAATTTCTACAAAAATATAAGATATTTTGCAGGTTTTGAAAATGTGTTTTTTTTTTTTTTTTTTTTTTTTTTTGAAAAAAATATCGTTAGTTCTGTACTCTGATTCGTGAAAACTCACACCTTTTCACTAAGAATCTTGTCTTGTTATTCTCGAAGAGTGCGCACTAGCATAAACACAATGCACAAGTATCGAAATTATCATTGTTAAGATGGTAACAATCGTATTCTATAATTATTTAAGATTAATGTAAAAGAGTCAGTGGTGCATTCCATCGGATATCGGAGCTACCTCGTCATCCAAATTTTATTAACGCACGGAAATATTAATTTTTTTTATGTGTTTGATAATATTCGGACCACATAAGTTTATTTAGATTCAGTATATTTCGAGTCCTATCCATCGTTGTAATCGGAAACATGTGGCCTATTTATTGAAGGAGTGCCACTCTGGTTGATCAATTCCAATAAAGTCAATAATATTATACTATGTAAAAAACAAATAAAAAAATAGTGTACTTTTTTATAATTAATTTTAACCATTTTTTGGTGATTTGTATAATAAAAACAAATACAAGTAATTGTGTGATGCTAATATTATGTGTTACATAAATGGAAAATGTCTAAAATAATGGCCGTACTATACTGAAATGTAACAAACAATAATGGGTTTATTGCCATCTCATTATCAGAAATAGTACTGAATATTTTTTTTCTGAAATAATATGAAAAAATTTAATTTAATTTAATTATCTTTGTCAGAAAATTTGACTTATTATAGTGGGTTTATTCATGTAATAATTTTGAGGTCATTTTAATCTTAGGAATATCATTTTCCCATGACACACAAGATAATATGGTCAAACCGAAGGGGGGGAGGGGCTCACGATCCCACTATTTCCGAAATCATTGAAGGATTAGCAAGTAAAATTATTTATGTCCGCCTGCGATTCTGGAGAAAAAAATTAGCAATAAAATTTTGAATCCGCCACTACAGATAGGCTATATAAAGTCATCAATGGTTGGCTCTCATTTCTCCTACCATTTCACTAGCCACTCTCCCTCATTAATCACTCCTTTTGCAACCATAAATACAGTCATCTGATCTATCTATCTATCTATATATATATATGTATATCAACTCAAATAATCTCTAACATGGAGATCAACAAGATGAATCAAAGCGGAAATAAGAATGAAAATGGAGAAAAAGACGAGTTTGAGCTTCAAAAGAAGAAGTCAAAGAATCTAGGAGGGTTCAAAACCTTGCCATTTATCCTTGGTTAGTGTATTTACTTTCTTAATTGTACAACTTAGTAGATGTAATATTTTTAGTATTGTTATGACAATTGTATTGTTCATGATAACCCATGGCAATTACTAAAAAATAACATAGTGGTTGTAGTATTTTTTACGATATTGAAAAGATACCATAACCACTAAGTTATTTTGTTAACTTCCATGGGTTAATTTCGTATGGTCATAATGGTATAATAGTTGCCACAAGTTTAACCATTGTTATTGAGTGCTTGTTTGGTGTGAGACAGATGCTAATATGACGTATATTGGAAGTTTATTTTTGTTGTAATTTTTCTTAAGAAGCAGATTTTTGTTTATTATTAAGAAAAAATTTCATTTGAATCTAGCTTATACTAAAATAAATTCATCCTAAAAATTGAGTAGCCAAATATATGTTAGTTATTTATTTATTAGATTTAAAACTTGTATTAAACAAGTTCTCATAAACAATGGTTGGATAGATATTACGACTCTTAATCTAATACAGGCTAGTTTTCCTGGTTTTCTTTACATTGCTTATTGATAGAATACATTCCTAGGACCATGACTGCAACAAAATTATATTGCAATTGTAGAAGTGATTTACACTTCGGAAGTGCTTCTGGAAGGAAAAATGCGGGGACAGGGACGTTACTGCTCATAATGAGAAGCAGGATTCTGAAATTCGATTTTGCATCGTTGAATGGAGTGGGAGATATTTAATATAAGTCTGTCTTACTTCATTCAATGGTGCAGAGTCGAGTTGCAGGATTATGTTGCTCATTGTGAACAACATCTCTCTTTCGGGGAGCTGCTCGGTAGTGGTGCTGGGCAGTCAATGCCCGAAGCATCCAGGCCATTGATTTTCGAATCAGCGGTTATGATTTAATGTATGGATTCTAAAAAAAATTTATTTAATATCAGTTACTGATTCTAAAACCGACGATCCGTATGCATAAAGCAAGGACTGCCTAGTACCTCTTCCCCGTTCCCTTTTTGAGAGTAGTAATAAGTTTTTTGGAAATAAATTATTCATAAAATGATGTGAATGATTTCACCAATACTCATCGGTGGAGAGTTTTGATGAGATTTCTTACGTTTTGAGAAAGATTATCAGTAAAATAAAAGAAGATGTCACACGTCTGACTAGTGAATATGATGTTGTTATGAACCAAAACAATAAATATACATTAGTAACGAAATTATTTTTTAAAAATAATATTTTACTGGAATTATGCATTAAGTTTATCTTCTATCAATTATTAACATGAAAAAAGAAAATTCGAGAATAAAATGAATAAAATTTGCGGGGATTTTTTGGGTTGAATTGGACTAAAACAGGCCAAAAAATTTGAATCCGGGAAAATGAAAGTCGGCTTTGAGAGACTGTTGTCTTTTTCGAACCCAAAATAAAATTGGTCCACATTATCTACGGAAGCCCAGAGTGATTAAGATTTCAAACAAATAAGATAGTAATGAATTAAGACCTCTTGCTTAAATATTATTTGTTACACTGATTGCGTGAATTAAACTTTTTAAAATATGTGTAATAGATATTTTGATAAATAGCCACATCGCAGATGTGGTCCAAAAATTTGTGATGGTCTATAGCATCCCTTACTACATATATATATTATCAAAAAAATTTCCTATTCTCTATCGCAGTCTTAATTTATTTTTCATGAGGAAAAATAAGAGAAATTTTGACATATAAATGGTGCAAGGATTACTTTGACCGAATAGGTGTTGGATTTTCAGCGTGCTCTAAATCGTTACATAATTTACTTGTTTACAAAAGGATTAACCCGATTGACTATTTTTATTGGATGATGCCATGTGTACAGCAAACGAGACGTGCGACAGATTTGCTACGTCCTGGTCTCATGCTAACTTGATAACGTACCTGACCCAAGTGTTAAATCTGCCCAATGTCAAAGCGGCCAACGTGCTTACCATCTTTGGTGGCACTTCGAGCTTCACCCCACTCATCGGCGCTCTCATTGCCGACTCTTTCGCTGGCCGGTTCTGGACCATCATCATTGGTTCCATCATCTACGAATTGGTATACATATCATATCTATGTCCCAAGGGATTTGTCACTTTTAGTCATTGTTTTTTGGCTATTTAGTACGCACTTATAGTTATATCTGTGTATTTAAACGATTATATTTATGGCAACACAAGGTAGTCACTTGAGTTGAAAGAAACACTTGTATGATATATAGATTGAAAATTTTAAATCAAACCTTTTGGGGACTATATTGTTGCGACATGAGTAAATTCTTCAAAATTCTAAGTTGTACGAGTATGACTTTTTTCAAAGCATTTCTTTTTGTTAAACGACCTTTTTCAACAAAAAAGCAAATATTTTAATGACAAGAATCATAGCAATGTAGGAAATATTAACGACGAGCATAACTTGGTCATCAAATATTATTTAACAAAAACTCATATTTATTTATGGCTAGACAATTAAGGATATTTATCTATTCTTATAATGATACTATTTTGTCATAACAATATATACACGAAAATGAAATATTTCCTGGAGTTATTTTGTCATTGATGCACTCGTAGCTTAAGTAATACATTATTTTTATCAACAAACATTAAAACAAGTTGTCACAAATAGTTATATTTAGTGACCAACGCCCTTCAAAAATTTTCTCCATATGTCCTCAGTCGAATAAATGTTTACCGTTTGCCACAGGGTTTATTAAGCATAACAATAGGAGGCTTTGCCAGAAGATCATGAATTGATGTATAAGAATAGAGAGCTTGATGCTCTTATTTCTACTAAAGGGAGGTTAAAACACACAGAACAATTAGTAAGATATGTTCATGGAATTGATGATTGCTATAATTTTTACACTTAGCTTTTGACACCAACTTGGATTTAAGCACCATTACGTCTTTATGTCGCGCTTCCAACCAGGAAAATTTATGGGTAGATAAAGCTTTTTCGAGCCTCAAATTGGTTTCAATTATCGTGGGCATTCCTAATTCCCTTGAAAGAGCAATTGTAACAAACTGAAAAGTTAAGTGCCTATTTGCTATTATTTTAAAAATTATGGGTCAAATAGATATTATATGTGAAATTATGAGATGATAATTCATGAAAAGGAAAAAAGCCTTGAAATAATAGTCCCCATAGTGACATAGAATTTCTATTTTGTTTGGTAATTTCATTCGCTTTAACTTGATTCTTGAAATTTGCAAGTATTTGGAATTGGTTTCTAATATATTATGATTTATGAACTTGGAGAATGTGATCCAACCATAGCTTATTTAGGATAAAGTTAATATTTTCACTCCCAAAATTGTGAATTTTCTCGTTATGGAAGAGGACCGCCATATCATATACCAATTCCGTATTTTTTTTAAAATCCAAGAACTAACTATTACAACCTAAATAAGATAGTACAAACGAATTCGCTTCATATTAGATAAATCATTAGGATTATTTTCAATATCTGGAGTTAAATTTATGTTATTTTTTTTATTTAGGTGGCTAGACAGAGCTGTAATAATCACAAAAGATAATAAATCAAACTTAAATATCTGTCCAAACCTTTGGCGAATCTCCACTATCCATCGTGTTGAAGAACTCAAATCCATTCTTCAAATGCTTCGCATCTGGGCATTTCGCATTCTCCTCGTAGTGCCAATCAACACAGTTTCATCATCCTCCAAGCTCGTGCTATGGACTGCAACCTCACGCACTCTTCGTCTTTCCAGATCCCCCCTGCTAGTCTATCCATCTTCAGTATCTGCATCGTCCTTATCGTGCTCATTCTCTATGAATGCCTATTCGCTCCTTTTGCACATAAATTTACCTAAAACCCCTCGAGCATCACGTGCTTACAAAGAATGGGGATTGGACTAGCAATCAACATTATCGCGACAATTATTCAAGCACTTGTGGAAATCAAAAGAAAATCGGTCGCCAAAAAGTACAATTTACTGGACCGCCCCACGGCTATCATACCCATAAGCGTTTTTTGGTTGCTTCCTCAGTATATAGTTCATGGTATAAGTGATGTGTTTATGCTGGTTGGGCATATAGAGTTTTTATATGATCAATCACCAAAGAGCATAAGAAGTACTGCGACGACTCTGTATTGGGTCACTATATCAATGGGAAATTACATTGGTACCCTTATTGTCTTGATGGCGCATAAGTATATAGGGAGGGGGAAGAATTGGCTGCTCGATAGGAATCTCAATAGGGGTAGATTGGAGAATTACTATCGGCTGATGACGGTGCTGCAAGTGAATTTATTGTATTACGTGGTATGTGCATACTTTTATACTTATTATAAGCCCATAGAGGAGGCGAGTGATAATGATAATGATAATGAAGGGGATTTGGAGTTGGCTACATGCAATGCTACAACATCTAAAGAAGGGAATGGTGTGATTTCTAATAAGGGGAATTTGTCGCAAAATACTAAAATTGATTGAGGCTAATGGAATTAATCAAAATAATATTGATTTATTTGATATTATTCCACCCTGATGAATAAATTATTTGGCTGTTACATTTATTGGGGCTTATATATATAGCATGTATATAGTGATGGATTAATGTTAAAAGTTTAGCAAAAATAATTGTACACTAAAAATAAATTTGGGCATCCGACGTCATCGTTTGTTGGACTTACAAAATTAAAAAGGAAAATAATAAATAAATAAATAAATTAAAGAAATCCGAAAAGCTGTCACGTCGGAAAATTTCATGGTAAGACAATATTAGATACGAAAGGACAAAGGAATTAATTAAGGTTTACCTTACACATATAAACCTCCCCGGGAAAAACTGAATCTAAAAGCTATAATAAAAAAAATTGTCAAAATGGGTGAATTAGAGAATAAAATATTATAAAGATAAAAGTTTCATTATATAAAGATCTGAGGCAAATATTCCACTAGCTTCGGATCCAACACTTTAATCTCCTTAATTTTTATTTATTTCCACCTTGACAAACTAAAGTCGCCAACATATCGAATTCACTATTTAAAATTAGTATTAGGTGAACCCTGAATAGGCTGCCGATGATAAGTTGGAGGAAGGTCACCGAAAGCTTTTAAACCTGTAAATTTCTAAAACCCTAACAAATAACATTTTTTCTATTAATATATATAGAAAATAGTGGTAAAGACACTACAAAATTTTCTACCTTTTTTTGGCCGTTTGGTTGACATTTGGATTTGCCAAGAGGGAAAAAAGTGAAGGACAATGAAATAATTTTTTATAATCTACTTATATTGTTGTGCATACAACCGAAGACAATTGTTTTTCAAAAAAAATTTCAAAACGCTATTTTCAGATTTGTTACTTAGGCATGAGTTTTTTTTTTTTTAAAATGTGTGGTTTTCGGCGGCTTGCGTCGTCCGACTAGTCCACAGGGTCCAGTGCCTCGCACCTACAATAATTCTCAACACGGACTAGGGCTCAACCTAGCAAGTTAGGGGGTGTAGGCCCAAATGCAGCATATGTGAATCAAATTTCTCATCTCATAACTGAAGCCATAAATACTTAGGCATGGGCTTTTAAGCAAAGAAAGTAGATTCAGGGAAAATTAAATAAAAAATAAAAAATTTGAACATAAGCATAGAGAATCTTTTCTAGTTTGATCATGAATTAGAAATATTTTTTAAAACCCTTTTTGATCTTTTCAAGACCCTCTTGGCTCTTACAAAAAATAAATATTTAATGAAGGAATATTTAAATATAATTAATAGCTTCAAGACGGAAACACTGCCATTGACCTACTTGGTAGAGATATTTTGGTTTTATTAATTTAAAAAGAGTATATGAGAACATATGCTCGGGTTATGTAAAAAAATTGTATGAGAACACTTTCACGGGTGTATAGGAATCTGAATAAGTTCGGATAACCGAAACCCGAATTGAATCGATACATATTCGGTTCTGAATTTTTGTTCACATTTCATGTTTTAATTTTTAAAAAATTTGAATTTTTCAAAATTTTGAATTCGAGTCTATTTTCTAAAAATCGAAATAAACCAAAAACTTGAAATATTAACATAAAAAAAAATTAAAATACATAATTTAACCAGTTAAATCCAAATACGGTATTTAGTATTCATCCATCTCATTTTATTCTCTTCCATGAATTTTGAGATACCGCTGTCTCATTACTCATTCCCATCCATTGCTGACCATCTCTGCCAAAACAGCTACTTGCTACCTCTCTTCCAACTATCGATCTCTATTGGTTTTTGTTTTAAATTTTGATTTATTATATACATACATACATACTTACATATACATACATACATACATATATATATATATATATATATATATTAATTGCCGAAACTTTATTTACATAATTAAATAATTTTTTTAGTATTGAAGACTATTTGATATTATTAAACTTTCTGAAACTTTGTCTAGGCAATTGTTTGATTATCAAATTTTGGATTTTAAGTTTTTTTTGGGTTCCCAATTTTGTATTGAATGGTTTGGGTTCAGTCCTAAAAAAAAATTATATTGGCTTTCAGGTTTTTAAAATTTGGTTAGGGTTTAGTTGATTCGGAAAGTGAGTTGTTACACACTTCTTTGAGGATTTCGACATCCATGATTACCGTCATGCTTTCTTAATTGACCAACACCTTTTTGTCGGTTTTAAGTTAGTGTGCAGTTAGGCACCGTAACTCGTTTCCGGTTCATCCTGCATCACCAGTTCTACTTACCAAAAATGACCCACTTGGACCTCTCAACTTGAGTATTAGATATGATCAAGCCTTGGAACTTATTTTTCACTTTGAAACACGCCTAAGCATTACAACCCCCATGAAAGTAAGGAAGTTAACCTTGCTGGCCTTGGCCCTGGCATGGCCTTGGGCATGACCTCGCCCAGTCTTGGCCAGCCTTTGGCATTGGCCTTGGCTCGGCTAGCCTTTGGCATTGGCCGCAACCTTTGTCCTCGGCCTTGGCCATGTCCAACCTTTAGCCTCAATCATAGTTCCAGAGGAATCATTACAGCAGGAACTCGGACAAATAATACATTTAGCATGGGCATCGAAAGGGAATCTGGTTATAATTTCTGAATTGGGACGTGGTGGTTGATGGCAACGTTAGGGAGTCCAGAGACGTCGGTGGGGGCCTTGGGAAGAGTTATATTTTCTGTTTAATAACTTGCCCACCTTGAAAAAGGCTCAATCGGAGGTTGAGTCTAGCGGCTAGCAAAGCATAACACCCCCAACAACCCTTAAAAATCCGGAGGGCCGAGTGCCTCCCACGCCCGATTATACCCATAACTACATCAAGTATCCAAGGTGAACAATCTCTGATCGATGGAATAATGTAAGCAAGGGAAGTCCACAAAATAGATTCATAACTCCAGGAAAATGATTGGCTGTGAGGGATGTACACGGGGTCCCAGTCCTGAACCCGTCCGCTGTCTGTGAACTACTCAAGTTGCTTTTGTGAGGTGAACTTATTATCCATCTTGGCTGCGAGTTCACTTCCTTAGTCGAATAATACTTTCGACACAAACCGCAGTAGGGAAATTCAACAAACCAAACCGATGAATGTAATATGATATGTGCAGATTGTGTTGGCTATAATAATTTCTTAACAGAATTTGAAGAATCTGTTGTATATAATTACTTGAATAAAAGGTGAAACACAAAATAAATCAAATAAAATACATTGTTGAATTCTGTATACTAATGACACCAGACGAGACCACAATATGACCGTATTATCGAGTAAATCAAATTTGTCCGCCACCAATTTGCTTATGACCTGCACCGACAATGAGTTCCCAAGATACGTTTGTTCTCACGACTCGAAAAAAGTTGCAATCGAGGGGTATTATCGAGTCTTTGATAGTGCAGTACTCACTTTCTCTATATAATTGTGAGTGTATTGCACTGTAAGTGCTATATATTTTGTTCTTTTTAAAATGACTAAAAATTAGCCATTTTATAGCCATAAAAACTGGATGTTTCAGCCATAATGTCACCATCATGGGTCCAGTGGTTGAGAAGATTCCAAACCACTCACCAACAGTGGTTGAGAAAATTCCAAACTACTCTCACCAGCGGTGATTGAGTAGGGTCTTCTAGAAGTTCTAAACTTTTTTGTTAAGTTTTGAAACTTGGTTTTTTCAATATTTTTTCAAAAAATTAAATATTTGGTTTGAACTATATATGCGCAACTAACCTGAGCCATGATCTCAAACCTCAGACCTTGACCCGCTTCCGAACAAGTACAAGAACAAGGACAAGGACATGCTTAATGCGCCATGCGCAATCAACTACCAAGCCCAAGTCTCGAGCTCGAGCTCGAGCCCGAGCCCGAGCCCGAGCCCGTCCCCGTCCCCGGCCCTGGCCTGGCCCCAGCTCGGATGGACGAACAATGCGTGTGTGGTGCTTCTACTTTCATGTGCTTGTGTTACATTAGATTACACCAATTAGATACCACACTAGATTATATATCTAGTTGCATATGCAATTCTATTTATACAATGAAAACAATTCTTTACTTGGTCACTATGAGATAATTTTCACTTATGAGTTAATCTAACTTTCAGTTTTTTTTCAACCCCTTACTTTGAAGTCAATTTTCTTTCACACCGTTTTATGATTTTTGACGATGTAATATATTATTTCGAAACTCGTATCACAACAAAATAAAACACATGGAAAATTACTTAATTATCGGTCAGTAAATAATCATCTCTTCATAATTAGCCACAGGACAAGCTCAACAAAAACGATCAGGTACTCAGCTCAAATAACACATGCTATAGGTCAAGATTTTGGTCCCATCATGACAGTACTGTTCTTTTCATTATTTTCTAAACCAATAATATTCTTGTCACCAAAACTATTTATCCATAAATAGGTCTTTAGATAGGTAGATATAGTACCACTGCCATTAGAGGAAAATGAAGCTTGAGAAAGTTATGAGGACTGAAAGTGGGCAGGATGAAACTAAGACAGAGAAGACCAATAGAGAGAAGAAGTTTGGAGGTCTCAAAACACTGCCTTTTATCCTTGGTGAGTTTTTTCCATTCTTTTCGATTCGTTTATTTTGAGTGTTTTCAACCGCACCAACGCAAATTTTGAACTCCGAGAGCTCACGGGCTCAAAAAGAGTTCTTTTTTTTCTTTTTTTTTTTTTACTTTGAGTCGGTTGGCATAGTCTGTCAATCGACGAAGCCATGTTTCACTCTAAAAGTTAAGTTGCTTTATTTTATTTTAAGAATTTTTAAATTAAATCATGGTTCCCAATCTTTGGAAACCCGGATGTGATATTTTGATTTTGGAACTATAATTTTACCATATCAATATTGCATCAGTTTTAGTTGCAAAATAATACCTTTTCCAGTGATAGAATTTTAGTCGGTACAATGATTAAATCCGTTGCTCAGCTAGTTTTCATCACACAAAAGCCTTTAGCATAAGCGCATATAGTGACTTCAAATTTTGTCCTAAACAACCCTCCATAAATATGATTGTATTACTTTTAACAAAAATTAATTGTTATTTTTAACCAAACAAGTGAGATGAATGGATATTGCTAAGGGTAATTTGATTGCAGATTTTAAGCAAATAAAATAGCTTATTTCAGATTAAAATAAAAATTGGATTTTCAGCTTATTTAAGTTTAAATAGTAAATAAGTTCAATTTTTAAACATTGTTCATCTATTAAATAAATAAGCTGAAAACTAAAGTTTATAAACAAGGATTTCTGGCCTTTGTGCTCTTTCATTTTGTTCGTTTATTTATTCTATTTGGAAATGCTTGGGAATGTAAATAGTCTTTAATTATAAGCATATAAATAGTCTTTAAGTGCATCGTAATTTTTGAAGGCCACATGACAAATGAAATAGTAGAATTTAGCGAAAGCAACCAATTTCCACTTATTATTTAATCTTGTTTTTTATTTGTAGTACTCTTCAATTTGCCCAAGTTGGCTCAAAGCACCAACATGAAAGACAATGAGAAAAAGAGTGTAACTGTAAGACACATCTTTGAATTATGGAAATAAAATTTAGCATAAATAATACAAAATTATCCATGTAATTTTTTTATTATTAAATTCTATTCTCGCCTTACAACTATATTTTGGATGTTAGAGGCTCTTTTCCAATATCATTTACCATTGGTAATTATAGGTGTCAATATATGTATCAACATATCTGAAAAACAATGATTTAATCTCTAATCATTCCAAGAAATAACCTGTATATAAACTTCATGTGATCTGAGCAACTTGCAAAAATCTCTTTGATATTTACAATTTATGGCGATTTTTGGAAAATTAGTCAGAAATTCGTTTAGCTGATGATGGTAAAGGAAACAAAAATTCATTCTCAGAAGATAGGACATCACATACACAAATTCACATACTTATCCAATTTAGAAAATATTTAAATTTTATATGTTAGTGGAGTGCAGTTCACACAATATCCAAATTGGGTGTATTGTATTTTTTTGTTATCATATTAATTTTAATAATTTTATAAATTATTTTTTTAACAATTTTTTTTATAATTTTCTTTTTCGGTATGACATCTTATATTTTTTTCTCAATTATTTATCATTTGTAAAAGATTGGATTCGGTAATATTTATACTATGATAATATTTTTACAAAAAATTAAAATCTATTTATGTTAATTTTATGTATGTAAAAATCTTATTATGATAATATTTTAAAAAAATTAATATTGATTATAAAAATATTTAAAAATTTATGAAAAAGTTTTAGATTGATACGAATCAATTTATAAATATATTTATTTTGTAGAAATATTTTGATTTATAGATATACATTTAATATTTTTTATTATTATTATAAACAATTTTATAGTTATACACACATATATATGTATTTCTTGGGATGGCACGTGATCTTATAAAAAATCTTGTTTTAATAATTTCTATGATAGTAAATTGATAAATATTTATATATAATTTTAATAATTTTTATTATAATAAATTTAATGTTTTAAAATTTTAATTTAATGGAATATGTGTAAAGTAATTATAAAAATAAATATTATAATTAGAACGAATAAATATTATAATTAAAAAGAAAAATTTTTATATTCAAAAGAAGGTACGTGTAACTATATGTTTGTGGAAAAAGGATACCTAGCGATGAAGATCCATCATTCATGAGTATAAAATACATATCACAAAAAAAATAAATAAATGTCATAATCACGTTGAAAGATCGGTCTACTATAAAATAATTTAATTTACACGCACAATGAATAATTATTTATATAAACAAAAAAGGGTTTACTTGGTGCAGTTTGTGTCTAGTACAATACGTACCTTCCGTATCAGGACAAACATGCCATCCAAGCTTGACATTGTAATGTTGATTTCATCCTAAAATGTCAAACATTTTATTATTTAAATATAATTTATATTAATACTATTCATATTGATGAGTTTTTATTAAATTCCGGTAATTTCAGTCGCTACTTGTTGATTTTTGTAAAAGAACTGCATTAACTCTTCTTGTTGACGATAATTTTTGCCCTCAATAATAAAAAAATGTATTTAAATTATATATGCTAGAAAGGGAAACATAATTGAGGATGATGCGGAAAAGGGAGGAGAAAAATATGATCTTTTAAAATAAAAGGAAATGGAAAACAATATAGTGTAAATAAT
>MKEJ01070044.1:0-21463 GCA_001753735.1 Embelia ribes | reverse complement strand
ATGGTTAAAAATATGAAAATATTATTTTAATGCAATCGAGAATGTGATAAATAATCTGATGTAAAGGGTAAAAAATAAAGATTTTATAAAATAGAGATAGAACTCATTTTTTCTGTATTTTTTAGGAAATTTGGTAGGAGAATTTGAAACAAATGCTCTAACAGGTATTTAAACATTTCTCTAATTTGATCCCTGATTTTAACCTTAACCAAGACTAACGCCGTTAGTGACATGGTTATACAAAATATATGTGGTTATTTTATGGAGATAATTGTTTTTTACCCTATTCCATTACGGCATTATTTTTTGAGTTTTTAGATTTGCTTCAGTAAATCAATTCTGATGATTATTGCTTACTTTATGTTTTCATAACCTCAAATTCATTTTTTGCTCGCCTTGTTTTTTCTTCTTTAATTTAGTTAATATTAAATCACGTGCACTCCCCGCTACACAAGTGGACTATTAGCAGGGAGGAGAGAGTCTAGTATAAGTAATTCATTAATTAAATAAACTCCCAATGTGAGATATATACTCCCTCGCTCGTTGGTGGATCAACTCCGAGAGCCTAACAATGGCACATAAATGGGTAGAGTCAAATCACGGTCAACAATTTAAAAAAAATTGCTGTTTGGCTCCTATCTCATATTAAATTGCATGCAGTTCCCGAGAGCTATTAATAGGGAGAAAATGAACCTACTTATTTCAGTGGAAATGTCTGTTAGCTTTACAATTTATTTATCATATTGATTGAGAAACTGCCAAAATATTCATAATTGTATATTTAGGTTGGACGGTCCAAGTTACTGAAAAATTTGAACGTAGTTAAATATTGAGTTGGTTTATTTAGGGCTATACAAGAGCCGGGAACCATTCCCGATATGAATCCGGCAATAGCCTGGACCGAAAATAACCGATTTCAATTGACTTTTTAAAAATTCAGTATCAAACCGGTCCAATTTGAAATTTAGGTCCGAACCTTGAATTGGCATATTGCTAATCCAAACCAAACCGCCTTCAAAAAATTATTTATTAAAATATTAATGTTGACTCTGTCTCTTGTTTTAATTGGGTATTCTTATTTAATTATTATATTTTGAAGATTATATTATATTATTATTTTTATTCTTATTATAACATAAAAAGTGCTTGTTATTGTAAAATATGTAATATCCAAGCTAGCTAGTTATGAATCATATTCAAAGTTGTTTTCATATCATAATATAAAATAATTTTGATGTACTTTGATAACCTCTTATATTTTTTTAGTGGAGTTTGATTTATTGTTTGTAAAGTGATACTTTTGGTGTTGCATGAATTTGTGACCGATTGGTAAAGAATGGATCATATCTTAGCAACAAAAAATTAAATCAACTTTCATTTTGACAGTATTTTGTTATTAAAGAAATCGTGTCCATGTGTCCCCGGGATCAATCCTAACCGATCCAAACGAATTAACGAATCTGGTGGAACCAAGAAATGAACTGAACCAGGTTCTATTTGTGAAGAATTGATCCGAAACTGAACCAAACATGAACAAGAGGTTCTGGTTTGAAAAGGTTGGAACCGATCAAAAAGGGATCGGTTCCATGACTGGTCCATGTACATCCCTAGGTTTTATAGTGCATACTAATATTGAAGTCTTAATTTTCTTGGCCAGTTTTTAAAATTTATCTCTGTTAATTAAATCTTCAAACGTATTTATTTCTTTCTTGAGAAGTAATTATTTTCCATGTCATCTAGTTACTAACATGCCCCGCTAACGTTTTAGTCCCCGGTAAGACAAGGATCACATTGATAGCGTATGAGAAGCTGGAATGCCAAAAACTAAAATTGAGGGATGTAAGATGTAACTGACAGCTAAAGGGATTAAACAAATAGCTTAGTCTTTTTTTTTTTATCTATTAACTTATTCGTATTTATAACACCATATGGTCCACATTGTACGGACTTTATAGTGTTATCATTTTCACCTACTAGGCCACTATACAAACTTCACAAATTTTACAATTACACTAATGATAATTTCTGAGTAGTGTTACACTATTTTTTATTGATCTATGCACACAAGGGCATTCCCAGCAGTGCCCCGATTTCTAAACTAGAGAATGAGCATCACAGAGCCTCCCCCAGTGTATCTATACACTGCTTGACCCTCTAAAAAATAGGGGAGTTTCTACAGGGACCCACTTATTCAAAAGTGTCACTGTTCACTCTCCTATAATAAGAAGGAATAATAAGCTTTTAGGATAGAGATACACTGATAGATAAAATATCTATAATGAAATTCTATAATAGGGTAGGGGTTAAAATTTGGGGAGTAAATGAGGGTGTGTTTGGAGAAACTGGTGGGAATGCCCTAACTAATCCGGTCATTTAAAATAAGAACATTAGGATGGTACTTTATATTTGCCGAACTGGCCTTAGGGTTATAGATTTGCTATTGGCACATCAATATGTACGTATGTAATTTTATATGACTGGAGTATTTCCTTTTTATTTTCTTTTGCGTAGTCAAGCTTGAATTTTTGCCTCCTACCCGGAATTCTCAAACGTGATACCCACCTTTGGATGATCTAATCGGCGTAGCATTACTCAAGTTATTAATAAACTAATTTGTATGAAATTTGTACATATATAACATGCATAATGTTATTTTTGATCTCTCTCAGGAATAATTGCTCTCTCTCATGGTTTTCCTTATTTTTTTAAACCGTTAATTCATAAATAAAGTTTTACTACGTATCTTATTCTTAATGGCTCCTGTATAAGCTTGTGTTCAAAACTTTCACTTAGTTGTTTCAGTGTTTGATTGTTTTCAATAATTATTGAGCCACTTCCAAACAAGTGAAAAATGATACGAGCAATTAACAAATCTGCTGGTTCAAGATGCCTATAAGCCCCATCAGAGTCAATACGAGTGATGGGAGAATATACCCTTTTAACACGGCATCACGCCAAAAACACAGGCCAAACCAGACTTTGTACGATTTTAGAAGAAGTTTCTTATATTAGACCATCCATCTATACGATTCTCATAACACACCGCCAGGAATTTTTTTCAACATATTACTCATATAAGATGAAAAGATTCATCATATATGATCTTCATAATAAACGATGATAAAAACTTAATAAACATGCAATATTATTAAAGTGGGAAGAACAAACTTACAAAATCCTCAGACGAAGGTTGAGGAAGCACGCATATATTACAGATAGAGAGTTGAAAGGAGAGATGTTACAAGAGAGAGTAATTAAACGGGCAGGCTACTGGTAACCGGCTGACCAAACAGTTCCGGTTGATGTTGCCGGAATGGTAAAAGGGCACTAATTGGTGCTGTTACTCTTGGAGATGATTGCCACCGATCTTCTAGAAGTTCTGAAATGCGTCATCCATGACGCCAATTATATCTTCTTTTTGCCTTTATCTTTTGCAATTTTCTTTACTAAAATATTTAAAAACTCTTCCCAATAATCTTCAATTGAAGCATTATTTTCTTCATTCGGATCTTGTGATTCTCCTGCTAAAATGGGAGTTTCTACTGAATGCATTGAGGAGTCATATCCTTTTTCTGATAAAATTTCTTCATGGGTTTCAATAAATTGAGTTTTCATATATTCCATACCCATGATTTCTGCTTCAGTCAGATTATGATTCTGTTATTTAATTTTTTGAATTAGTATAGTGAAAGAATTTACGGCTAACATGTTGATTAATTATTTCAATCATCTTGTCTTGATTGGAGTCAAGACCCTTCCACCATTTAAAATAGATTTTTCTTTTTAAGCAAGGTCTACTTCTTACTGATTGAGTTACTGCAAAATCCCATCTCCAGATCCATGGGATACTAAAGGTGACAAAAAATCTTGTTATTATCTTGGCCATAGGATAGTTTGAATTTCTTTGTAGAGTGAGAAAGGCTGTGATCCACATGCTGTTTTAATTTTTTCAAGAAGAATATCCAGATTAGGTCCAAAAGTATCTCACCATACATAGAACCATGTGGGGAGATTTTGTTGATTCATATTAATCACATCTTGGCTAATTTTTATGAACCAAGAATGGCTTTAAATTGGATTCTGATAATAAAATGCATTATAAAAAGCCTTCTGATAGTCCCAATAATTGTACCGATGGTCTTTAAGGGAAGAAAAGGTTTTCTGTTGATTTAAAGAGTCCCATTGGGCTGGCCTGATTAGTGATTTTATATGGATTTTACTATATCTAATTGGGTTATTGGTTCTATTCTCGTCCACAGATAATGTGTAATTCTGCTGAGGTTGAATCTTTTAGCATATATTGATAAACGTATCTGTAAATGTCCTGATAAGGCAAATATACTTGATGCTGTAAATATCGTTCCTTAATTGTCCAATGTTCGGATAATAAATTGGTGTCATTGTCTTCAATATAACACTTTCTGATATTTTATTAAGAATATAGCTTTCTGAATCATCATTTCATTGGATAAAAGTATGTCCTTAGCAGAAGGACTGGATACTGATGAAGAGGCATTAGCGCCAGATACTGATTTTTTATATGGGGTTATCCACCCGCCAAAATTAATTTCTGGAAATTCTGATGAGTATTGATATTGGGTGCGGCCTCGACCGCGACCTCTTCCTGGGTTGGCCCCTTTGCATTATCACCTTTAGATAAAACAAATACATTAGATTCTGAAGAATGATTAACACATTAAATTCTGATAGGCTTTATTGACCCTTTTCAAGGCTTCTTTGACAGTACTGCTATCAATATCCATTTGATACAAATAATGTTTCCAGTCATTAATGGCAAAAGGATGGTCTGGGTTGTTAAAGCCAGTTGTAAATTATCAAAGATTTGCTTCCTTTCTTGCGACATATGCTGGAGTTCATGCTGAAGTAGTAAAAATTGGCGACGAATGATTGTTTTGCATATATATTTGGTTGACTCCTGCATTAATGGCAAAATCATTATCATTTTTTACAGCCATTTCAATAGCTGCAAAAATATTTTGCTTCATATTTAAAAGCATTTGCAATTCTTCCTGATAAAGTTGATAAATCCTGCGAATATTTCTTTTTGCAATCATGCTCAAATACCCTATAAAAATTCGCGAGTAAGAAAATCAGGGAGAATTTTGTTCCCCTTTAATATACTCAATAGAAAATTCGAATGATGATAATTGGCTCTGCCAATTTGCAAATATTTGTTTATGGGATAAATTTTTAACATCTTTCTCAAAAACTTGTTTAGCAGCTGAACAATCAAATCAAATAGTAAAATGCTGGTTCAAGAGATCATTCTCAAATTTAAGAATACATTTGACAATGGAAAAACATTCTTTCTTAATAGTAGAATAATTTAGAAAAGCATTTTCCCATACACCTGAGATAAAGCGAATTAATTCTTCTTTATTATTATTAGGGTTAATTTGTTTTAGAATCCCCCCATAGACTTCATCAGAGGCATTTGTTTCAACGATTTTCTTCCAGTTAGGATAGGGAATAGAAAGACAAGGTAAATGCTTTGCTTTTAATTTAATTTTCTGGACTGCTTTAGTATGTAAATTTGTCCAGGTTTTAGGATTTTTCTTTAATCCTTCATAAAGAATTTTTGAATCAATAGCTAAATTCTAATAATAATCTGAAATATGATTTAGACAACCCAGAAACCTTTGTAACTGGGTTTATCTTTAATTTCATCAGGAAATTTAGAAACAAATTCAATACTTCTGTCAATTGGAATAATAGTGTCATTATAAATATTATGACCTAAAAAACGAACTTTAGTTTGAAATAATTTCATCTTTGGTGCTGAAATCACCAAACCATTTTTAATAATAACGTTTTTGAAAATATTTAAATGCTTGATATGTTGATCAATAGAAGTAGAATACATAAGAACATAGTCAATATAACAAATAATAAATTCAGAATAAGGATTAAAAATATCATTCATAATACTTTGAAATTCTGAACAGACTTTCTTCAAGCCAAAAGGCATAACATTTCATTTATAATACCCAAAAGAAACTGTAAATGTTGTATTATAACGATCATTCTCACAAATTTGTATTTGCCAGCATCCTAATTTTAAATTAAATTTAGAAAATATAACCCAGTCCTGTAAACAATCCAATAAATATTTTTTATTAGGAATCAGATACGTAATCCATTTTAAAACATTATTTAGGGGTTTATAACAAGTCTTAGAGCCCCTCTTTCCTTTTCTGCATTTTTATTAACATATAATGTTGTACAACTCCATGGAGAAGAGCTTTTCCCGATTAATTTATTTTGCAAAAGATTTTCAATTTCTTTTTTGCATAATTCTAAATATTCTTTTTTCATTTGTGTAGCTCTAGCTTTGGTTGGAATATATTTTTTAGAAAAGCCTGCTTCTTATGGAAGAGATATTATATGCTTCTTTCTGTTCCAGAAAGCATTAGGAATATCACTACAAATAGTGTTTTGAAATTTTGTTTCAAAATATTTGATCTTTTGTTGCAAAGACGGATTCTATAATCTTTGTTCAATGTTTAAAAGAATAATTTCCTTTCGTAAAAAATTTAATTGTTTTTCCTTAAAATGAAATAAATCTAAATGTTTAGTATATGGTTCTGAAATAAATTTAAATACGATATCCTAATTATTAATAGTAGCATAAATTCCTATGGTATCAATTTTTGTGATAAACATAAGTTTACACAAAAATGGAGTGCCTAGAATAACATGCTGTGATATATTTCTGATAAGAAGAAATGTTGTAGACAAACATATGCCATTATTACATATAGAATTGCAAATTCTTTTAAATATGAAGCAAAATATTTTTGCAGCTATTGAAATGGCTGTAAAAAATGATAATGATTTTGCCATTAATGCAGGAGTCAACCAAATATATATGCAAAACAATCATTCGTCGCCAATTTTTACTACTTCAGCATGAACTCCAGCATATGTCGCAAGAAAGGAAGCAAATCTTTGATAATTTACAACTGGCTTTAACAACCCAGACCATCCTTTTGCCATTAATGACTGGAAACATTATTTGTATCAAATGGATATTGATAGCAGTACTGTCAAAGAAGCCTTGAAAAGGGTCAATAAGACTTATCAGAATTTAATGTGTTAATCATTCTTCAGAATCTAATGTATTTGTTTTATCTAAAGGTGATAATGCAAAGGGGCCAACCCAGGAAGAGGTCGCGGTCGAGGCCGCACCCAATATCAATACTCATCAGAATTTCCAGAAATTAATTTTGGCGGGTGGATAACCCCATATAAAAAATCAGTATCTGGCGCTAATGCCTCTTCATCAGTATCCAGTCCTTCTGCTAAGGACATACTTTTATCCAATGAAATGATGATTCAGAAAGCTATATTCTTAATAAAATATCAGAAAGTGTTATATTGAAGACAATGACACCAATTTATTATCCGAACATTGGACAATTAAGGAACGATATTTACAGCATCAAGTATATTTGCCTTATCAGGACATTTACAGATACGTTTATCAATATATGCTAAAAGATTCAACCTCAGCAGAATTACACATTATCTGTGGACGAGAATAGAACCAATAACCCAATTAGATATAGTAAAATCCATATAAAATCACTAATCAGGCCAGCCCAATGGGACTCTTTAAATCAACAGAAAACCTTTTCTTCCCTTAAAGACCATCGGTACAATTATTGGGACTATCAGAAGGCTTTTTATAATGCATTTTATTATCAGAATCCAATTTAAAGCCATTCTTGGTTCATAAAAATTAGCCAAGATGTGATTAATATGAATCAACAAAATCTCCCCACATGGTTCTATGTATGGTGAGATACTTTTGGACCTAATCTGGATATTCTTCTTGAAAAAATTAAAACAGCATGTGGATCACAGCCTTTCTCACTCTACAAAGAAATTCAAACTATCCTATGGCCAAGATAATAACAAGATTTTTTGTCACCTTTAGCATCCCATGGATCTGGAGATGGGATTTTGTTTGTAATCAATCAGTAAGAAGTAGACCTTGCTTAAAAAGAAAATTCTATTTTAAATGGTGGAAGGGTCTTGACTCCAATCAAGACAAGATGATTGAAATAATTAATCAACATGTTAGCCGTAAATTCTTTCACTATACTAATTCAAAAAATTAAATAACAGAATCATAATCTGACTGAAGCAGAAATCATGGCCATGGAATATATGAAAACTCAATTTATTGAGACCCATGAAGAAATTTTATCAGAAAAAGGATATGACTCCTCAATGCATTCAGTAGAAACTCTCATTTTAGCAGGAGAATCACAAGATCCGAATGAAGAAAATAATGCTTCAATTGAAGATTATTGGGAAGAGTTTTTAAATATTTTAGTAAAGAAAATTGCAAAAGATAAAGGCAAAAAGAAGATATAATTGGCGTCATGGATGACGCATTTCAGAACTTCTAGAAGATCGGTGGCAATCATCTCCAACAGTAACAGCACCAATTAGTGCCCTTTTACCATTCCGGCAACATCAACCGGAACTGTTTGGTCAACCGGTTACCAGTAGCCTGCCCGATTAATTACTCTCTCTTGTAACATCTCTCCTTTCAACTCTCTATCTGTAATATATGCGTGCTTCCTCAACCTTCGTCTGAGGATTTTGTAAGTTTGTTCTTCCCACTTTAATAATATTGCATGTTTATTAAGTTTTTATCATCGTTTATTATGAAGATCATATATGATGAATCTTTTCATCTTATATGAGTAATATGTTGAAAAAAATTCCTGGCGGTGTGTTATGAGAATCGTATAGATGGATGGTCTAATATAAGAAACTTCTTCTAAAATCGTACAAAGTCTGGTTTGGCCTGTGTTTTTGGCGTGATGCCGTGTTAAAAGGGTATATTCTCCCATCACTCGTATTGACTCTGATGGGGCTTATAGGCATCTTGAACCAGCAGATTTGTTAATTGCTCGTATCATTTTTCACTTGTTTGGAAGTGGCTCAATAATTATTGAAAACAATCAAACACTGAAACAACTAAGTGAAAGTTTTGAACACAAGCTTATACAGGAGCCATTAAGAATAAGATACGTAGTAAAACTTTATTTATGAATTAACGGTTTAAAAAAATAAGGAAAACCATGAGAGAGAGCAATTATTCCTGAGAGAGATCAAAAATAACATTATGCATGTTATATATGTACAAATTTCATACAAATTAGTTTATTAATAACTTGAGTAATGCTACGCCGATTAGATCATCCAAAGGTGGGTATCACGTTTGAGAATTCCGGGTAGGAGGCAAAAATTCAAGCTTGACTACGCAAAAGAAAATAAAAAGGAAATACTCCAGTCATATAAAATTACATACGTACATATTGATGTGCCAATAGCAAATCTATAACCCTAAGGCCAGTTCGGCAAATATAAAGTACCATCCTAATGTTCTTATTTTAAATGACCGGATTAGTTAGGGCATTCCCACCAGTTTCTCCAAACACACCCTCATTTACTCCCCAAATTTTAACCCCTACCCTATTATAGAATTTCATTATAGATATTTTATCTATCAGTGTATCTCTATCCTAAAAGCTTATTATTCCTTCTTATTATAGGAGAGTGAACAGTGACACTTTTGAATAAGTGGGTCCCTGTAGAAACTCCCCTATTTTTTAGAGGGTCAAGCAGTGTATAGATACACTGGGGGAGGCTCTGTGATGCTCATTCTCTAGTTTAGAAATCGGGGCACTGCTGGGAATGCCCTTGTGTGCATAGATCAATAAAAAATAGTGTAACACTACTCAGAAATTATCATTAGTGTAATTGTAAAATTTGTGAAGTTTGTATAGTGGCCTAGTAGGTGAAAATGATAACACTATAAAGTCCGTACAATGTGGACCATATGGTGTTATAAATACGAATAAGTTAATAGATAAAAAAAAAAAGACTAAGCTATTTGTTTAATCCCTTTAGCTGTCAGTTACATCTTACATCCCTCAATTTTAGTTTTTGGCATTCCAGCTTCTCATACGCTATCAATGTGATCCTTGTCTTACCGGGGACTAAAACGTTAGCGGGGCATGTTAGTAACTAGATGACATGGAAAATAATTACTTCTCAAGAAAGAAATAAATACGTTTGAAGATTTAATTAACAGAGATAAATTTTAAAAACTGGCCAAGAAAATTAAGACTTCAATATTAGTATGCACTATAAAACCTAGGGATGTACATGGACCAGTCATGGAACCGATCCCTTTTTGATCGGTTCCAACCTTTTCAAACCAGAACCTCTTGTTCATGTTTGGTTCAGTTTCGGATCAATTCTTCACAAATAGAACCTGGTTCAGTTCATTTCTTGGTTCCACCAGATTCGTTAATTCGTTTGGATCGGTTAGGATTGATCCCGGGGACACATGGACACGATTTCTTTAATAACAAAATACTGTCAAAATGAAAGTTGATTTAATTTTGTTGCTAAGACAAAATGTCCATTCTTTACCAATCGGTCACAAATTCATGCAACACCAAAAGTATCACTTTACAAACAATAAATCAAACTCCACTAAAAAAATATAAGAGGTTATCAAAGTACATCAAAATTATTTTATATTATGATATGAAAACAACTTTGAATATGATTCATAACTAGCTAGCTTGGATATTACATATTTTACAATAACAAGCACTTTTTATGTTATAATAATAATAAAAATAATAATATAATATAATCTTCAAAATATAATAATTAAATAAGAATACCCAATTAAAACAAGAGACAGAGTCAACATTAATATTTTAATAAATAATTTTTTGAAGGCGGTTTGGTTTGGATTAGCAATATGCCAATTCAAGGTTCGGACCTAAATTTCAAATTGGACCGGTTTGATACTGAATCAATAACAAGCCAATTGAAATCGGTTATTTTCGGTCCAGGCTATTGCCGGATTCATATCGGGAATGGTTCCCGGCTCTTGTATAGCCCTAAATAAACCAACTCAATATTTAACTACGTTCAAATTTTTCAGTAACTTGGACCGTCCAACCTAAATATACAATTATGAATATTTTGGCAGTTTCTCAATCAATATGATAAATAAATTGTAAAGCTAACAGACATTTCCACTGAAATAAGTAGGTTCATTTTCTCCCTATTAATAGCTCTCGGGAACTGCATGCAATTTAATATGAGATAGGAGCCAAACAGCAATTTTTTTTAAATTGTTGACCGTGATTTGACTCTACCCATTTATGTGCCATTGTTAGGCTCTCGGAGTTGATCCACCAACGAGCGAGGGAGTATATATCTCACATTGGGAGTTTATTTAATTAATGAATTACTTATACTAGACTCTCTCCTCCCTGCTAATAGTCCACTTGTGTAGCGGGGAGTGCACGTGATTTAATATTAACTAAATTAAAGAAGAAAAAACAAGGCGAGCAAAAAATGAATTTGAGGTTATGAAAACATAAAGTAAGCAATAATCATCAGAATTGATTTACTGAAGCAAATCTAAAAACTCAAAAAATAATGCCGTAATGGAATAGGGTAAAAAACAATTATCTCCATAAAATAACCACATATATTTTGTATAACCATGTCACTAACGGCGTTAGTCTTGGTTAAGGTTAAAATCAGGGATCAAATTAGAGAAATGTTTAAATACCTGTTAGAGCATTTGTTTCAAATTCTCCTACCAAATTTCCTAAAATACACAAAAAAAATGAGTTCTATCTCTATTTTATAAAATCTTTATTTTTTACCCTTTACATCAGATTATTTATCACATTCTCAACTGCATTAAAATAATATTTTCATATTTTTAACCATTCCACATTTAAAATTTCACACATAATACATTTAATTATGAAATATTATATGTTTAATTATGTCTTAATTAAAAAAATATTATTTCTTAGCTTTAAATTGATAATTTAATTTTATTTAATTTATTAATTCGTTATATATATATAAATAAAATCTCTTTTTAAGCAAATGAAACAAATGAAGTAAAAGGGGAATAGAAATAATGGGAAAAATATAAATATAAATAAATAAATTATATTTAAATTAATTATATAATAAATAATAGAAATATAAATAAAATAGCTTAATAAAAACTATTATTTCTTAGCATTAAACATTTAATTTTTACAATATATTAAATTTAATTTTTAATAAATATATAATTTAAATATTATTATAAATTAAATTCAAGTATATATTTATTATATATAATAATAATTAAAAAAATAATATTTTTACATAAATACTAATAAAACTATAATTATTTATTTATTTAAAAATTAAAATTATTTTCTATATGCTTAAAGTTTTAGTTTATTTAATTATGTATTAATAAAAAAATGCTATTATTTCTTGGTGTTGACCCAAGTTTTGATCAAATATATTTTGATTATGAAAAATGAGTTAGAAATAAAATTTAATTTATGTCCATCAGGATACTAGTGTTGGAGCAAGTTTATGTGAAAGTGCATAATCAATTACAAGCTCAAAACACAATAAAATTTGAAGAAAAACAAGTTACGAAGAAGTAGAGGCCTAAACGACATATAGTTTAAGGAAAACTCTTCGGTAAAATGGTCATATCTTCTAACTCATAAATCCAATGGATATTTACAAAAACATAACTAGAACGATAATTCAAATATCTACAAGTTGTATGTTTTGGTAAAAATTCAATTCAAAGTGGAAAAGTGTCAAAATGAAGAAAAACAGTTCACACTTTCGAAACCGACACTGTTTCGTAAAATGGACATATCTCTCGGCTCGTAGATCCAATGAAAGTCTACTTTATATTTCTAGAAAAGGAATTCAAAGATTTACAACTTTCGTGTTTTGATGAAGACCAATTCAAAACCTAAAAGGATCAAAACAGCCAAAAATCACTATACCAGAAGAGTTGACCAGCTTGACCGTATACGGACACATTGACCGTATACGGACGGGACAATTGACCGTCTACGATCAGGGGGTTGTCCGCACACGGACACAGAGCCGACCGCATGCAGACAGATAGCTGACAGCATACGGACACGCGACCGCATACGGACAGAAAGGTGACAACATGCAGACGGAAGCTCGGTCATAAAAATGGTTGATACACTTCAACATTTTAAGAACTTCTGTCATATCTTAACCCGAGCTCAAACACTATAAATAGAAAGCCTCTTCAACATTTCAAATCATCAAGAGCTTCAATCTTCATTATTTTTTGAGTATAAGGATTCTATTTTAAATCATTTCTTATACTACTGAGTTGTAAGGATATACTTTTATTTGAGGAATTGTCTCAAATAGAGTGGTCAGCACCCGTGAAATTGATTGGGTTGTAATATTTATCTTTGTAATAAAGGAACCTCAAGCAACACTTGGGAGAGTGGACGTAGGGGATCGATGGATCTTTGGCCGAACTATTGTAAAACTCTGTTTACAATCTCTATCCCTTTAACTCTTTTCATATTAGTTATTTGTTTTATTAATATTCCTGCGACAAAGGTTTTTAAAAGGGCTATTTTATCAAAAAAAATTAGGTTCTACTTTAACACAATTCTGCCTAAGGGACAACAATAACTTTAAATTAATAATTTTAATTTTATTTAAGTTATTAATTCGTTATATAAATAAAATCTCTTTTTAAGAAAATAAAGAAAAAGGGGAAGAGAAATAATGGGATAAAAGAATAATAAATATATATAAATAAATAAATAATTCTATAAAAATTCATTAGATAAATAATAGAAATATAAATAGAATAGCTTAATAAAGACTTTTATTTCTCAGCATCAAACATTAAATTTTTATAATATAAATTTAATTTTAATTTTTAATAAATATATAATTTGAATATTAAAAATTAAATTCAAGTATATGTTTATTACATAATTTAAAAAATAATAATATTTTTACATAAATATTAATAAACCTATAATTATTTATTTATTTAAATATTAAAATTATTTTCTATATACTTAAAATTTTAGTTTATATGTCATATTTAGTAATTTTAAGCTCAATAATTATTTTAAAATATTAAATATAAATTTTAATTTATAATTATTATTTAATTATTTTAAATATTTTTATTTTTAATTAATAAAATTAGTGGAATGAGTGAAAGAGAATATATCAACTTTTTAAATATAATAATAGTGAAATGATGTAACAAAATGAAGAATATATTAGTTTTATATGTTTAAATAATGAATAGTAATTTTTAATATTTTGAGAACTACTCTATGTATTCTTTTTTTTCATTTTAGGTAACCACGAGATGCAGGACAAAAAACTAACATGGGATTACAAAAACAGTCCCTGGTCTCTTTCTAATTCACAAGGTAGGGGCTTTGTGTATAGAGGTTACACAAACGTAACCGCAACCCACCTGTATCTGCCTTATGGTCGGATCCGGCCAAGACCGGCGAGCACGCCGTCCTCATCCCATCCCCACCCCTAACCCCGGGTGAGAACATGGGATTGAGAGGGAAGAGAGAAAAAGATGTATGTTTTTTTACTTTTTTATATTATATATATTAATTTATTATTAAATTTGAGCACAATTAGGATTTGATGATTTTGCCTCCAAAACGTGGCAAATATGGCGCGTGCGTTGAACGTGGACGGATTCTGTGGAAAAATTTGACGAATTCCGTCCAAGGTGCATGATTGAACGAAACAACGACAAAAAAATTTGGAGCATTAATTTAGATTTTGGCCGGTGTTGTAACAGTTATTTAAGAAATTAGAGGGCCAAAGTGACATAAACTTAGTATATAGTTTACCCAAACAAAAAAACAAAGAACAGAGAGAGAGAGAGAGAGAGAGACCTGGGAAGAGAAGTACGAACATATCTGGAAGCAAAAGTAGAGTGCAAATGCTCGTCAGAGTCTCCAATCGTCGTGGTCGTTACCACCATTTTCTTGTAATCGCTGCTTTTTCTTTTTTGTGTTTATATAACTTAAGAGTGATAAAAAGGTCCGAATTGTGGTGGCTTTTCCTATTTTGCGAGAGAGATTTAATGATGGCAAACAAAGTGGCTGAGAGAAAAACATGTAGCCAAACAGTTAGATGCATTCATTCCGAGTGACACGTGTCCATCAATGGTGGGGAAGATGTCGGGTGTCCTTTTGCTTTGGGTAAAAGCGAAGGGTCCAACTGGATGGATAGTGGTTATCCCAATTTTGATGCTACTCTCTACCAACCTTTCTAACGCTATATCAGTTTCTTTTTGGGTAAATTACAATTTGCCCCCATACCATCTGAGGTTTCTGATATTACATTTTACCACCTTTATGTCAATTTCACTTTACCAACAAAATTTTTGGGGGCAAATTGATAGTCAACTTAGCCATCACAAATTGCCAACATAATACCAAAAATACCCCTAAGTCAACACCCATTGTCCAATATACCCTGCAATGTCATATGCAATGACAAGTATACCCTCAAAGATAACCAAATATATCCTCATGTATATTCGATAACACTGTATGGGTATATCACCCATTGTCTACTAAGTCTTTTTAGTAATTTTTTACCTAGTGTTATAATGATATTGCATCAAACTTTCAATTTGTTTATTAAAAGTAGTCGCACATAGCAAATTAGAGTAGCCAAAGTTAAATACGCAAATATATTATCAATAATTAATGGCAATCAATTAAGTACCTTGTTACTTTCAGAAATAGATTTGGGTTTTTAAAATTTTATATATATGGTAAACGATAATAAAATTATGAAACATATAGCCTTTTATGTGCTTGACAAATTTATTAGTTTTACTTACCAAAATAAACATCATACATATATATAACAACAAAATAATTTGTGGTAGAGTCACACTACACTCCAAATAAAAATAAATGACAAGGAATAAATATTTGTGTCAGTAAAATAAATTATTATATTTTTAGGCCTTATTTTATTGTATTTTTTATTTATTATTTTTTTTTTTTTTGGATGATCAATCTTAACCGTAGATATTATAAAGGCAAGATTTTTTGTTTGTTACCTCCATCAAAATATTATTTTTTATAATTAACTAGAAAATAATTGAAGAGAGAAGGGGGTACTACTGTAAATTTACATGTAAGTCTAACTTTTATTTCTATATGGAGTAAAATGTAATATCAAAAACTTCAGGAGGTATTCTGGAATTGTCAGAAACCTTATGAGGGCAAAGTATAATTTACCCTTTATTTTTAACATAATTTTTAAAATACAGAGAAAAATAGTTCTAATTTTATTTTACAGAATTTTCATTTGTCACACTTTGTGTCAGATTATCTATCAAATAATATTTCCTTTATCTTGTATTAAATTTTTATTTAAAAAATTAATTTATGTCATAACATATAACTTCATCAATAATATTTATCTCAATCATATTCATATTAATAAAGAACCCTCAATTTTCAACCCATCGAACAAGGAATGACCATGCATGTTCACAAAATGGTCTTAAGGTGACTTTACAAGGGAGAATCAAGGAGAGACTCTTGCTTTAATCCATGAAAACCCACGTTTTTTGCCGAAGTTGAGCGAATAAGTCAACTGGTGGCCTTTATTAGTTGACCGATTTCAATGAACAGACTTAGAAACTAATGTGCATATGCTTAGTTTCCAGCTTTAAGCCTTTTCCGACCTTTAAATCGCGAGAATTCGACACACATTACGAGACCTTCGTGTTACCAATTTTCGGTGTTAGTAAGAAGAACGTAAGAATGAGAAAAGGAAGAACACGTAATTGAGAGAGTCCCTTTTGTTTATAGGGCATTATTACTTTTAGTCTTATTACACTTCTAGTTGTTTCTCTTTCGGTTTCGCATTGGTCTTATTACACTTTTAGTCCCTTTTATTTATAGGACCTTACATTATGTTTAGTAATTAGTTGTATTGTTTTGTTTTTTTATTTTCCTTGCTGAATGGAACAGAATCAAAAATCTATAGTGATAAAAAATAAAAAATAAATTTAAAACTTTTCACAAAAAAATGTGTAAAAGACTGTAGTTTAAAAAATTTTAATTAAAAAAAAAATCTTTTAAAAAACAGTAATATGTAAAACTGTGGCATAAAAAAATTGTAATGTTAAAAAATTGTAAATCCAAAAAAACTTTTCTTTAAAAATTGTTCCAAAACCTTAAAATTGTAAATTAAAAAATTTGTAATATAGAAATAAAAATTTGTTATATAAAATATGAAATGTTTTTGTAAAATTTAGAAATTAAGAATCCTATTCCTCTAATTGTTTTTTTTTTTTTAAATTGAGAGGGTAGGAATCATAGTTTTCTGGTGTTTAAAAATTATTATATATTTTTTCAATTTTAAATTACATAATTTAAATAATATAATTTTTGCAATTCAATCAATCATAACATTACATAATTTAAATAGTAACCCCTTTGTTATGTTTAGTAATTTTTTATTTCCCCTTGTTGAATTGAATTAAATCCCAAATCTGTAGTGATAAGTAGTATAGAATAAAATAGAAGTTGTGAATATAAATAGTCTAAAAAGATATTTTCAATTAAAAATATTGTGTGAAATGTTTTTGTAAAGTATGAAAATCTTTGGTAAAACTTGGAAACTAGGATTCCATGACCTCCTTTGTATTTTTAGACAATGAGAAAATTGGGTGATTGAAAATTTTCATATTTTTTCAGTTTACTAATTATACAACTTAAATTTAACCCATTTAATTGATAGAGATTTGCATATAAATATTCTAAGTTACTAAATAATGTCTTAAATTAATGTAGATGTCTCATAGTCAATAAACTTTCGACTCTAATAGCAGCTCTCAGGGCCGCGACAGTCGTTCAGGTGCTCACGTTCCTCGTGTGAAGGACTTTGACTTGCGTGAGTTGAATGATCTACATATCCCAGAGTCCCTAGGCTTGAGCCAATATGGTGACCATGATATTGTAGTTGCTACTGCTACCGGGTCACCGGTTGCATCTTCAAAGTTCAATTGTGATGTTGCTAGACATTCGAGGTGGCAAGCTCCCCTTACCGGCAACAAAAAGTGCTCTTTAGTCACCTTCGTCCAAAAGTAAGTTAAAAATAATATTTAATTTAAATGGATCTAAAATAACTTAATGCAATACAACTACCAACATTTACGATGTAGGTCATTGGAGCCGTCTGAGCTGGTTGCCAATATCATGCGAAAACTCTTTAAAGAGTGGCTGCAAGATGATGGTTTTAAGTGAAGTAAGTTCAACTAGGTCACCCTCAACTTTTACCGAGGGAATATAAGATAATAATTAAATATACATAATACTCCTTCAGTCCAACATATATCATTCACTACGAAAAATGTAAATTTTTATAACAACCATAATAAATGAATTTAACAACTTTGATTTCATTAATTGCTTTAATATTTGCCCTTACTGTAATTAATAAATGACTTAGAAATTGGATATATTAAGTGCTATAAAATACATTAAATGAGAAAAAATTAGAAATTTTATAAATTTATGCATATCTATATTTAGAAAGTGGACAAATTTTTTAACGTCCCAAAATAGCAAATGAGACTAAATAAGTTGGACGGGGGACTATATGTTAATTATTAAATATATATAACATATGTTTATTGATTTTACTATTTTTTTGGGAAGAAATCATGCTTCTGGAACTGTAGGGAGAAAGATATGTACGATATTTCATTGTCCAAGTCTGCCAGGGTTTTCCAGCAGTACATCTTGGGTATCGAAGCAAAGGCTCCTAACAAGCCCACAAGACCTCACCACCATTGCCGAGTCCGTGAGATACTCAACTAACTATAACCCGGGTGAGCAGGTGACCCGGTTGGGTGCATTGATCTCTACTTCTACTCATTCGAAGAGGATTGTAAAATATTTTTTAAGATTTTGTAATTTTATACTTTTTAATATATATATATATATAGACACACACACTTAAAATAATTTTTTAAGGTTGGTTAGGGCAAGGATGTAAAGCTGATGGAGACTATAACAAATTAGGCGGTTGTTATTATTTTAAATATGAATAAATAAATTATTATTATTTTAATTAGTGGATTTTTTAGAATTACTTTATATTTTTAAATTTATGAGGAACAGTTGCAACGTGACAGAAATACTAACCTTTTGCCACATGTATTTTCTCATGTATATGTATATAAACTAATTTTTCTCATATTTCAGCATATATACACACGTATTTTCAGAGGCATAGTGAGAGAGAGAGAATCAAGGCTTGGGACTCGTTTTCGATCAAAACGAATCCCGTGCATGCAATTATGAGGGCTCGGGACCATTCTATATTGCATTTTCTCAAGTATTGAGGTATATTTTTGGCTATTCAACATAGTTTGGTCAAGAAATTTCTATATAAAATTATGCATGCATTTATTCAAGTATTATAAATGAATTTTCATATGTGTCTAAGGTCTTGGGAGCACTTTGCGAAGTTCTTTCAAATTTTCTGGGGCAACCCCAAATTTTTGAGGAATTTTAGTGAAACCGGTATATTTTTCTGATTTTTGGATTAATTTCTATGAGCTTTTGAGTAGTTTTGGATTAAAAATTGTTTTCTCTTAATAAATTATTGATTTCCTAAATTCTAAAAAAAATAATTTCTGGAAATTTAAGGAAATTGAAGAAAAAGGCTTCGAGATCCACATCATATATTTATATTGTTTTGTATTTTTTTTTTTTTTATGTAAATTTGCTATTTGAGAAAATTGATATTTGATAAAGAAAATATATTTTTCTGAAAATTTATGAAATTTCCAGATTTCTGGGTATTAATAATTTATGAGAAAAATGTTATTTTGAGGTTGCATGTATTTCTAAGTATATATTATACTTGTTGAGTATTTTTAGTAATTTTTGGGAAATTTAGAAAAAAAATTTAACCAAGGAAAATATTTCCAGAATTTCTTTGAAAATTATTGGGGCTGGAAAATGGGGTTTTTAGAAGGAAAATAACTTAAATTATATTTTGAGAATATTATTTCAATTATTGAGTTTTAGTAATATTTCTAGGAAAATAAATATTATTTATGTTATAAATATTTTAAACTAATATAAAGGAAATGTTATCAGCCCTGAGATATATAAGTTCTATGAGAGAAAATGAGGATTTAGTAAAATATAAATTTTTTTGGAGATTTTTAATGTAAATAGAAAATAGTGTTCTGGAAAATAAAGCCATTCTTTTACAATTTTTGGGTTGATAATATTTTCCAGAATATCTGAGAAGTATAAAGAGTAATTTTGGATATGTATTTAGGATTATTTTGAGAATTATACTACATTATTTACACACAAGTTCGGCCACGAGTTGAGGGGAGCATGTAGCAGAGTTGTTATACACTGGTACCCGACGTACTTCGAGTTGAGGTACGAGTCAGACATTCTTGTGTTATAAATATTTTTATGATATTATGTATAATATTTTTAGCTGATTTTTGGGGGTTGTTGGGTCGGGTTTATTACTGAATTGACAGCCATGTGTTATATGGCCATATATATGTTGTGTTTTTCGTGATGTGTGTTTTGCAGGGGATGATAAGAGTGGTGTTCTCCTACTCTCGGAAGTGGGACTTAGGGATGGAGTGCCTCGATGGCTAGATTGCTTCGTAATGATATGCAATTGAACCCAGTCGAGAAATTCCTGGGCTGCATTGAGTATTTTCCGAGACAGAGACGAGATGGAGTTGGGGCGAGCCTATATCCTTTACCGATGTGTTATTTATATTTTATATTATGTTGAGACATTAGGCCCTTATTAGTGTGTATTGTAGATGGACTGATGTTTCCCCTTATAGTTGTGGCCGATATTTTTATGGACTTTTTATCTGATATTACTGTGTTAGAGTTATATTTTGTGCTGGGGTGTGTGAGTAGAGTTGTTTCCTTATCAGGTGATTTATTGAGCATCTTATTGTATTGGCATTTATAGCATATTAGTATCTGACACGTCTGTTTTGTCTGTGCATGCACACAAATAGACTCTACAAAAGATCAAGAGCAGAGCGAGGGATAGAGAAGTATTGGAGTTGGTGACCATTTTGAGTACATAGGATGAACTTACTTATAGCTACATATTATTATATCTTTTGAGACAGCTGTACTTGTATTATATTTTAGGATGCAAACGATGTATGTATGATTTTACTGTTGTTTCGTATCTATGGATATATTGGATTTATATGCAGTAGTAGTAGTAGTAGTATCACGTATGTTATTATGCAGGATTAGTATAGTCTACGTAGATATAGATTAGTTATGTATTCCTTATATGGAGATGATGCTCGATTTTTTAGGAGATGTATATATTATGATAGGCTTTTCTGATGGTTGGTTATTGGTTATTTAGTTTCTTTGCATAGTTATCATGATATTGGATTGTGGTGTTTAGTGTAGTAGTGTAACGTCCCGGAAATTCCGGATAAATTTTTCGCATTATAATAATAATGTTATAGAGGTAT
>MKEJ01070038.1:0-10220 GCA_001753735.1 Embelia ribes | reverse complement strand
AAGCTAACAAATCCTATGTCACTATGAGAAGTTCAGAAGTGATTATTTAAGGTAACAAATGAAATTGAATTTATCCTGTACTACTATTCAATGGATTTCAGAACATACCAAATGAATTAAATAGTATCATTTGGACGATGTTTGTAATTTTTCTCATATAAGATATAATCCAAGTCAATTCAATGTTACTGAAATTTAATATGAGATATTTGTAAATAGAAAAATTCGAACCTAACTTTTGTGCATGGGTCCATAGATATATATTAGTCATTACCTTGAAAGTAATCCTATATCAAATAGGAATAGTAAAAAATATGACTCAGAGTTAGTGTAGTTTTATCCAATATTCCTAATTCACTTATTAAGATTATATTTTTGTAAAAATAAATTATATACTTAGTTAGTGTATGTGAACGTACCGTAATTTCACCGAAAATTCTAGTTTGTGACAAACTTTCAACAGAAACATTAATAGACCTCAGATTGTCTACGGGTGACAATGAGAAAATTATATGTCAATTGACAAATATGTGATTTATTTAGATGAAATTAGTTTTTCCAGGATCATTTGTGTTAATATAGTCTTGATGTCTTCACTATGAAAATTACTATATAAAGGGCCAAAATATGTAAATTTTCTTAAAACTTAGACCCAATCCATCATTTTTCCAAAACTTGGTAACAATTAGCAATTAGCAAATGGCGCGTCCCATTGCAGGGATAATTTTGTTTATCATACAACATCCGACTTTTTGTGTGACTTTGCTTCTCCATGACCAAACAGGCATGAAAATATGCAGTCTTGTGCCTAGAATTTTGTTATGTAAAATGGTTTATCTAATACAATAAATTCTTGGCTTTTTTTTTTTTTTTTAAATATACCATGACACTGATATACATGACAGTTTGGGTTGATTTGGTTGCATTTTTTAAGTAAGTAAATAAATCAATTATTTTTTGTCAATAAAAAAACTCGATTTATCCTGCTTAAAATTTTTAACTTATTTAAACAAAAATAACAAAAAATTTTTAAGAAAAAAATTATAAATAAAAACCAAACAAGACATCTGTAACTTAATTATTATGGTGGATCTCTAGCATTGTATTCCAATGATTATTCATACATATACCTATTATGGGATTCACTCAATATTTTGGGCAATTCTCGGGTGGGTTTAAAAGTTGTTGTTATGAGTTTCAAGTCGGTATATTCTTATATCCAAAACGACAAACGTTGTGAATGACAAGTTGATTCAAAGTGAGTTATTTAAAGGAGATTGGAAGTGATTTTTTAAACATTGTGGAAATTATCCTATATCGAGGAGATCCTCTATTGTATAAATACAATAACAAGTGCTACTAAATGTGTAATCGAGTGTGACACATGCATATGAAGGTGGAAACACGGCACACGTACCCGCGCTGTACTGGATTGAGGCCGGGGTGCGCGTGTGTGGTTCAAACCAAGTGTTTTAATTAAATGCTATCGAAAATAATATAAAAATCCTAAGAGTTTCAGAAATTGTAAGGAATCCAATATTGGATTCCTTGAAATTGTTATCATGTGGCTGAAAATATAACCTTCTGCGTGGTTTTGCTATGAAAGGACTATGTGTTGGACTTATTTTTCATACATAACATTACATTTATTTTTGCACACATACACACTGTCATATATGATGGGTGACTTAACGGCATAACATGTAACATTCTGCATGGTTTTGCCATAAAAAGGGCTATGTGTCAGTCCTATTTTTCATCCAAAAAATTACACGGTATTACACTTATTTTCACACACTTACACACTGTCATATAAATAGTCTGTGAGAGTATCATACCACAAAAAGTTTGACTAGATGCCCAAATTGTAGCCTCCATCAAAGCATAGAGAGCATGCGTTGTACCTTGGAAGTCTATTGCCAATTTAGGTCATAGTAACTCAGGTGATGGGTAACTTGGATTTAGGGGGATACGATTAAACTGTGATATCATCTGGTTTTGTAAAATAATTTAGTGTTTATATGTTCTTGAAATTCAAGTTAGGCAAGCATTGTAAATATATAAGTTCTAATTATTTTTTGTTAGTTGTTCGTAATAAATTTATATTATTTTAAGTTTATTATTTATTGTTATTTAGAAATTATTTAACTATAGCAACACCAACAAATTATACACCTCAATTTATTATAGGTGAAATACTTTATCTGAGCCATGTTATCAACGAATTTTAGATTTTCTACCTAGAGTTGTGTTGTTATCTAAGTCATGAAATCAGCAGGTGGAAGCGGAAGTGGGAGCGTGAGAACGTTAGTCTAGCAGTTCAAAAAACTATAAGAGTGGGAGCGGAAGCGATGATTGAGAGTAGAAGCATCTCTTATCCACGAAAGATTTGTTGACCTACTTTATTATCAGTTTTTGATGAGTTGTATGACTAACAACTTTTCGTATAGTTGTGTAAGGATTTAAAATTTCGCTCCCAAACCTAAGGTCGAGTTCTTGTCATTTGAAGATCACAAGACTGAAAAATAAAAATTTTAGTGTCCAAAATAGATATTGTACTTGCTTTCATGTCCATCATAAGTGGAGTGTTAGATATAGTTAGATTTAATATTTTTGAATTTAGCTTTTAAAAAAATATTATATTTTAATGTTTAGATTTGATTTGATAATAAATATATACATGTGATATGATATTGTTAGTCTTATTTCACAATAATTATTAGTCTTATTTTACAAGAATTATCTCCTTGTAGCAAATCAATAAAGAAATCGCTTCTTCATTATAATATTTATCAGAAGTTCATAACATTGGGATAATGGGATTGCGTTAATTCCAATGACGTTCTACCATACCTCGGCTAGCTTTAGACATACGCATCTCTATGAGCGGCAATTTCACATGCTACTCGCGGGCTTTGTGTGGCTTGATCCGTACATATATTGGCGGGCGAAAAACGAGCAAACATCGAAAATTATTCGAAAAATTTATTGAAAATGTGTTCAAATTTATAAAATTATACACTACGGCCATCCCAATACTTTTTCCCTACAATGCAGTGCTTCAACCCGTAGACTTGGCCACCTACTGATAAAATTGGATCTGCCACTATGCACATGGTGACCAATGTAAGATTTAATTTTTTTGTTGTAGCATACTCTCCCATTAGCCTAATAATTAATAGTAAGGGTTACAATTCTACATTCTATTATTATAATGGTTAATTGCATAATTTAGTTGTAGAGGTAATGAGTATATGCCATGAGCTACTTGTTGGGGTTAATGGACATTAAAAATGAGCTTAATGGATATAAATGTGTAGGATACAAGCTTTACATATTCCATCTAAATAAATGGTTATGATTAAATAATCTAATTTGATGGACAGTGATGATTAAAAGTATTCAACAAGCTTGAATTCTCCCCTCTATGTATAAATGGTACAAATCCATAATTTTGCGATACATCAAAAAATATACTATGTGTGAAGATAGAATCGGAGAGAGAAACTCACTTCTCAATTAAGTCATAATCATTCATATAATTACTTTAATCTTTCTCATGGCTCAAGGTGTGTTTACTTGGTCACTTTTATATGTAGTGTAATATCCTAAAAATTAAAGATATTGACTATGTCATTTTAGTTGTGTGGCATAGCATCATGTTATAATTTAATATGTGGTATTAGAGCCATAATTTACAATCTCATCATGTTTCCATTACGGATATTATGTTGTGTAAAAATTATATATATGCATGTATATTTTTGTACTAGACTAGAATTAAAATCCGTGCTCTTCTGAATCTTACTCTTTTTTTCTTTTTTTTGGGAAAGTTTAAGAAGAAGGAGAATTTGAACCCATGACCTCTTATTTGTGAGATTGTGTTTTGACCTACTAGGCTAGTCTTGATAGGTTACTCTGAGATACGTCTAGAACAGTTGACATAAAAAACAAAAAAAAAGGGAGTAAAACTTGAACCTGTCAATTTCATTTGATCCAGATAACTGTTTGTTTAAGTGATAGTACTAAAACTGGTACATATATGCATAATGCATAGATAAAATATGTGAATCAAATGATAGCTTAACTAATATTTATATTATTTGTGATTAAAATTAAAATGCAACACATATTTTAATTAATTTTTCATGAATATTAACATATCATTTGAAAATTCATACCATTTAAGATTTTGGTTGCCCATCCATACAAAATAATTTGGTAATGAATACTTGATTGTTGGTATTTTTATGTCATTAATTAGTATTTATTTTTTAGTCTTTCATAACGTGGTTGTCCACATATTTAATTATTTTAACTATATAAATATTATGGGGGTAATATTTGACTTGACTTAAAAAAATATAGGACATTCAACACCCGGATCGGTAGAAGATCCGGACCCGACCAGGCCCATATAGTCCAGCTTGGGTTTGGGTCTCAAAATGAGATCTGGGTACCCGACCCGAGACCCAGCAGAAATTGACGAGATGAGATAGTCGGCACATGGTTACTTCTCTAATTTATACCGGTCACTAATATGGCTAGCGAGTCGACTGACCTACGTACCCTTGGGTAGGGTCGGATATCAGACTTATATTCTCTGAAATATGATCCTTATCCAACCTACACCCCCTTTAGACCCGCAAACCAGCGGATCCGGGTAGGAATTTGGGCGCGGACAGGCTAAATGCCCGCTCTTATCTATCTTGAATTGGGTCATCAATATGATCGTCGCATGTGTCTGGACACCGAGCCAATACCCTCATTAGAACTTCCAAGCTTGCCATGCCTAGGACTAAACTACTTTTATCCAAGGTGAAAATAGAACATTATCATGTACTGAAAAAAAGGCGAAAATAGTCAACGTACCCGAATGCAACACTGTAGGCGATGTGGGCGCTCCAACCGCCACGGAGCATGTGGTATCCGTTATGAAAGGTGCGGTCGGGCAGTAACAAACAGATTGATTATTAATAACATTATACCCGCACCGACCTTTCGACACAATACACTTGTGGCACGCCTTGTTATCCACCATCAAGTTTACGTCAAATCCCGCCCGGATATCCTCTTCCAATTTTGTCCAATTGCCACTATCACCTGAACCATTCGGCACAGAAATCGGGACACTGACACTCTTATTACACCCTAGAGGATTTTGATCCCCCGCAACGTAGTACACCGTATCGGAACCTGAGCAAGAAGGGACCGAATCGAGATTTGTACTAGTCGATGGAGTGGACGAGTATGAATCCGAATACGAATACGAACTCGGGCATTGGTATAAGAATGTGATACTAGTGTAGCTTGATGAGAATTGGAACAAGGAATTATCCAAGGTTGTGTTAGCTAAATCCTGTGGACAAGTGGATTCCATCATATCCTCTCTCACAATTGTCATTGCTTTTGTGGATTGGTCTATACCCAAAACTCTATAATTCATGTTGTTGATCGTAATGGTGGTAACATTGTTCTTGCAGTTGAGATCTAATCGCGGGTAGCCGCAGTACTCGGGGACACCGTTTCCCGAGAAGGGATAGCCTAATCCGGATATCGGCCCGCAGCTAAATGTGTTGGCACAACTTTGGTATAGGTACTCATCCGGAATACCATCACTAATTGAGAATGGAAATCGAAGAAAAATTAAAATTAGGATAGGAGAAAATGAAAATATTTGGAAATTCATTTTGGTGATAAGAGTTAGGGAAGTGTTTGGGAGATTTCTAAAAATGGAGTATAGGTTTAGTCTGGTGGTTGGATCAAACATAGAAGAGAGTGGACAACTAGTCATTGGTGGGGCTATATTGATGGAGTACAAATTTCAATTAGAATATTTAATTGAAAAAATATTGTTATTTGGTGGAGACCTACTCTTTATTTGGGTATATTACACTGTTCCCCCATGAGGTTCCTGAATATTACAGAATACCCACTATGGTTTTAAATATTAATTTTATCTAATTGAAGTTTGACTCACTTGTACAAAGACAATAATGCCCTTCTATAGATATTAGCCTATTCCTATTTTATTCATCTTTTAATTAAATTAAATTTCTATAATTAAAAGGTCTCTCTTCATTAAATATATACGAAATATATTTTTATCTCAATTTTATGGTGTGCAATCAAATTTAATTTATTTTTATTATGCCATTGTTATTTGAAAAGGAAATTTATGCTGAAATGTGTGTGTTTTGTCAATAAAATTATATATATATATATTTTTTATTGATTTAATCTAATATTCTACGAAACATTAGAATTCTTAGAAAGTTGATCCATGCATGATCTTATTGAAATATTATGATTATATTTTTAAGTTGTTAAACAATAAAGAAGTTTGAAAATCTAGAAGTTATTTCTTATGGTTTAGGGTTATTGTGGGAATTATGAGAGTCATTTATGGCAATAAATCAATTTTCAGTTTTCTTCCAAAACCTTTGGGTGTAAGGTGCAATGGGCAACAAACCTCAAGGGGGGATAGTGTAAGAATATGAAATAGTTATAAACTTCATGGGGGTAAAGTGTAATTTACCCTTTTTATTTTTATTTTATTTGCTAATTTCTTGCCAACTAATACCACGTGGAACAAGAGGGAAAAAATGGTAATTGAATGGTACAACCTCATACTATACAATTCCTAGCATGTGTATCAAAAACATAACAATTAGAGAAAATAAATATAAAACTAAATGATTAGTGTAATTACCTGGAAACTATTTTCTATGGAAATTTCATGCTTTTGGCATATCCAACTTTTTTTTTTTTTAGAACAAAACCTATGCTTTTCATTGATTGCTCAAAAGTACAAAAGCTAAGCTTTTAGTTTGGAAGCTTACTTTTGATCAACATTTCATGTTTCCTATATTTATGCGTTGCGACATGAAAACTCCAATATTTCAGCACACGTCTCAAGTTTTCTACCTTTTCTTTTTGTGCTTTTAAATTTATTTTTCACTTGGATCATACAGTTAATTATACAAATAAGATTAGTATCCAAATTTTTTGTTCTTACTTCAAAAATCAAAAAGGGAGAGTAGGGACAGTAGAAAATCAAAATTTGAATTGTTTCCAATTTCATTTCCCCGTTCATCTCCTTTGGCGATCATTGACTTTTTTGCTTTTATAAAAAAAAATTCATTTTACATTGGATTTTGTCGGTATTAAGTAACCCACTTCACCTGCTTACACCACCTTTTTTTTTTTTTTTTTNNCTCCATAATTTATTTCAATTAAATTGGTATTTGGCTTAAATAGTTTAGAGTAGGTGTTGACTTTGATTTACTGCCTAACACAGGTTGTCGTTAGCTTGACAATCATGGTTAAATTGTTCGACTATTTCGGGTGGAGTAGAACATTTAAAACTTACGTGGCATTATTTCATTGGCCGATTAAAAATAATTGTTTCCGGAAAATGTACTAGTGTATGATTGGAAAATGCCTCTGTATTTGATGTGATGTAATTTTCGTCAGTGTGATTACGTGGATTATTATTTTTTTTTTAAAAAATCAATACATTTACTCTCAATTGTTGATTCGAAAATGGAACTGACACAATGTGACTGGCATCTAAGACCCTCCAGTACCCATACCAAGAATCATGAATTATAGAGAGGGAGTGAGAGATGTGGAAAAATGCCCACTAATTGTGTAATTTTATGCGTGAATTCTACCAACCTACCCACCCATATGTCTCATTCTAAAACCTGGACCCATCTTAATTTGAAACTTAACCGAGCACTGTTTTGTGAAATTAAATTCGTTTCAATGGGAGAAGTTTACCACTCAACAAACGGTACAACAATGTTCATACAACCAAACCATTTAAGCTGAATCTTAATGCCTCATATAGCAGGATAAATATATATTTTTTAGAGGAACGTACACATATTGGCTCATATATTGACAGACTATCCCTTGATTCGGGATAAAAATTAAAAAAATATATTAGATTTATACATTTAATATATTTATATATATATTTATTTAGCAATGAATAAGCATCGTGTATCTGGTGTGTCCAAGATGAAGAGTAGGCATTAAACTTTAGGTATGAGGTTGGAACCCTAGCGGCAGTGATCAGTTTAATTTTCTTTTTCCCTTTTTTGCTATTATGCATTGTAAACATATAGTTTAATTTTTATATAACTTCTCCAAACTGTAGGTATATTAATGTGAGGCCAAAATTGATATTTTATGAAATAAGTTTCAGTTTGCATACAATAGAATTATTTAGTTACATTTTCATGTCTTATTTTTTTAATTTCTTTAGATTGAAGTTTGATTAAATCTTACAAAAATAAGTTTTGATAAAAAAAACATATAATTAACTATTTTTACTCTCATCCTTTTTGCAATCGTAAACTGTTTATGTATAGTAAAGTATTATTAGCAAAATGACTAAAATTTTGGTTAATTATATTAAAATATATCTAATTAGTTGATAGATTTTATTATAATTATTAGTAAAGGTTTCTATGGTTTTGCGAAAATTTTGACCCCTCTTGATTAAATTTTTGCATCCGCCAAAAGTGCAGAACTAGTTTTTAGTATTTTCACTAAAAACAACTAAAAGTAAACTATGCATCAAAGCCAAAAACACTTTTTAAATGTTTAAATCAACTTAATTGATGGTTAATCTTATAAAACATATGTGACAATGATCAACTCTTGTACTAGATAAGAAAATTTTTTATTGTATAGAAGTCGACTCCGTTATAATGGGCTAGATGTGAAAAACTTGTTTATCTTGAAAATTAATTTTGAGAAGCAAATTTTTTGCTTTCGTAGTTTAAAAAATTCATTATCGAAAAGTTTCTTATTCCTAAGAAACTAATAATATGAATAAATCACGTTTAATCATTTTTATATAATATTAATATTACTTAAAATGCTACTAAAAAATTATTTTAAAATAAATAATCTTGTTTTAAATTATTTACACTTTTTAATGCGGCTAAATAATTTTTAATAGTCATATACTATTTATTATGTTATCACTTTTTGTTTCCTTATATGCTAAATGTTATTTTTTCTGTTTTTCAGTTTTCTCTTCGTATTGTAGCCATCTCCATTTTGAATTATTTTAAAATAAATAATCATTTTTGTAATTATTTATACTTTTTAATGAATTCAAATAATTTTAAATAGTTATATTATCGATTACTATTCCCTTATATATATCGTCATTTTAAATTCAGCAACTATGCCCCAAAAGCCCACACGTACCTTCAATATCCTTTTTAAAGAAAAAATACCCACCCTACAAGGATTATCCATTTGTTTTTATTGCTACTAAATTATTGAATATATGAAAAAGGACATTAAATACAGTGATGTTGAATGTAGGTAGGCCAAATGATAACTTATTTCAATTTTGGAAATAAATCATGATATAAATTGGCATTTATTGCCCTCAGTTTGGTAGTTTTGGAGAGTTATAATGGTTGGCACCATTGCCCTATATATCTCCCACCAAACATGTAAACGTGGCAAACTAATAATTTCAAGAAAAAGCTCTCTCCGTCAAAAATAAATTTACACAAAATTTTAGACTAAAATTAAAAGTAATTTTTTCAAAATTTGAATGATTAAATTACTTAACTACTACTATTATTATTATTTTATAAGTATAAAGGGGCAATATTAACAATAAATTGAATGGATATCCAAAAAGTTAAATGCACAATTTATTTTTGGATCTTCATAATATTTAATCGTACAATTTATTTGTGAACGGAGGAAGTAACATATTTACATAGTTGTTCTATGGCTTGCTTGGTTTTATCTATAAATTAAAAAAATAACCAAATCTAACTTAAAACTTTTTAATTTGAAGTCGAAAAAGGTAAAAAGCTAAAGCTAATACTATGTTAATTTTCAGGTGAATAGCTTGAGATTAAAAATTCACGCTGAACAAGTCTTTTTAATCAACAACAAGATATACTTTTTTTGTACTAATTATTAGCAAAATCAACGTGATGTTACACATTTGTACCTATGTAGAAAAAGAAATTCACTCAGTCACCGAGTGGTCCTCCAACGACTATGTAATTTTTTTGCATCAGTGAATTTGGATGTATTACAAGTGTAAATGAATAAATTTATGTGAGATTCAGATGATATGAATATGTGTCATTTAATCTTAGTTTTTTTCTTGTGTTGATGAACAAATCGACTGTTGGTGGAAGTAAACTAAATTATTATTGTAAATAATA